>CAHIKZ030000987.1:0-10000 GCA_903632075.3 Acanthosepion pharaonis | reverse complement strand
ATTTTATTTTTCTCAGTTGAATATTTCACGATAATATTTGTGATTTTAATACGCCTCCTTAAAATCTGCAACTTTGGCATGAGTCCTTCTTTCATTCTATTAAAATATTTTAATTAAAACGGCTGATATTCTCCTGATTTAATAAAATAACCAATCTTTTCATGTGTACTTCACTACACTGTTTTGTGCAAACACCGATCTTTGTTTTTTAATTAAACAGTTACGTGAAAATTATTAACTAATCTCAGTTCTCATCTATAAAAATATTTTTTGTATGACGCTGTCAAGAGCTGTTCTTTTAAAGCAAAACACAGCGGAAGACTTGTTAATCTATTTAAATATTTCCACAGAATAATATAATCTTTCATTAAATCATTTCAATATCATCGGTTTAGTGAAAACGGCTTTTAGCATTCGAATTTGTTCCTAAGAATTCATTCACTACTTTATTTGTAAACATTGATAAATATAAATTTACCTTTATATTTTACATTTATATAACTTTGTTTTGTGTACATTTATATAACTTTATTATTCAGCAATATTTTCAATGTTCATCTTATTGGATGCAGAATTTTAATTCTTAAAAATATTATTTGATATCGATTACCTGAAATGAATTTTCTCATCATATTTGCTGATAGTTTTCAATAAGTTTGTATGTGGCACATTTTTTACAGTAAACTTAATGTTAATCACCTGTCCTAGAAATAATGTTAATCATTTCACCCCAAAGAAGTCGATGAAACCCTTGGACACAGCGGTTTACTGAGTCTGCAAGACACTAAGAAACGTTTAAATTAATTTTTATAGATAACAGGTAGTCAGAAAAACAATACTGAAATATAATTCCACATGCGGGAAGTGCGAATGAAAAACCAGAATATAACTTAGGTTTCGGGTGGGTGGGAAATTTTAACCGTAAAATGAGGAAAAGTAGCTATCAATCTGTTACATCACTCAAATTCAATACGTGAAAAGCGATATTAATTTTGAAAAAAATACAAAAAAGTTACAAAATTTATTTTGAAAAATTCAAAAATGTGACAAAAGGCCAAAAAGGTGTTTTCGGTAAGGCCGGTCTTTAATCTGTCTTGTCTTAAACTTAGCTAACCACAATTACTGACCCATACATATCGTTGTATTCCTTACATTAAAACAACACATCCTTACTTACCATTCTTATTCCAGCCATCATAATACCACTGAGTCTCTTTGAAGTCGTAACTTTTTCCTATAGGTAAAAAAGACGAAACAAGATCAGAATAAATGTCATGAAAATATAAATAGGCAAGTCACCGGCATTGTTCATAATTTCGTCCCATAATGTTCTTTAAGCGAACCTTCAATGATTAACAAATAGATTGACGTTCAATTAACAATAGAATTATTTCTGTTTGTCGCATGCATCATGTGCATCTTCTGTACATCAGAGCCGCGGCCTTGTACCAAAATTTTACATGAGTATTGGCGTTTATTTTATCGTTGGTGAGATCTTGGTTTTCTGTCTCTTAACTAATATTTAGACGAATAGAGAAAAAACAATTTTCTAGTCTGGATAATGTTCAGGTCACGTGAACAAATGATATGAAAACAATATTCATTTCACTGATGTTTTTCTAATATGGAATGACAAGAAGATTATTAAGATTCCTTTATTCATTTTTTTTATTTTCATTTTTCATGTCATTCCGTCTAAAATCCTCTTCTCCCGTCTCACTTTCCTTTCTCTATTGTTGACTGTTGTCTCTCTTCTAATTCCTACCTATGCATTCTTCTTCATGTTTGTCATTTCAGTTCCCCCACCTCTTGTTCTCCGACTGATTTCTGTCTTTTCTATGTCATCTCTGAAATGTTCATATAATTTTTGCACGTCCACAATAATTTTCGTCTCATTTCGTATCATTTCGCATTATTTCGTCTCATTTCGTATAATTTCGTATCGTTTGTATCATTTCTTCTATTTCATCTCATTTCATATCATATCATTTCGTCTCATCTCATATCATTTCGTATCAGTTCGCATTATTTCGTCTCATTTAATATCATTTCGCATTATTTCGTCTCATTTCGTAACATTTCGTATCTTTTTGTACCATTTCGTCTCATTTCGTATCAATTCGTCTCATTTCGTTCGTATCGTTTAATTTAATTCATTTAGCGTTATCTTTTCACGTATCCCTCTTCTTTCTCAGTGGCATCTCTCATATTTCATACATCTCTTTCGATTTTTTTTCATTTTCACCGGAATTTTCATGTATATTGATCTGAATATTGACAACTGAATTAAAGAGTGTATTTTTTGTTATACGATTGTACCTCCGAAAAAAGACGTGAGCGCCGTTCATGTTAAAGTGTTTCTAAATAAGCCTTTTTTAAGTGGTCCATATTATGACCATATATGATGATTTTTTGTTGAACCTTGACTTGACTGTTTTAATATTGCACTGCCCACGGAAGAGGCTTCTAGGGAGTCTTTTCGCGAAGGAACACTTCTGGAGGTAAGAAGTGGCCCCACTTTCTCCTTACTAATGAGATACGATTGACATAGTGATTAGTAGAGCTTTTGTATGTGGACTGACGTGTCCTAGAATGTAGGTCAGCACTGGTATACCTAAAGAATACAGCTCAACTGAACATCTGCTATGATAATAGCGACAGAATAGCGAAAGACGAGCAACATTGTGTCTGCGCACAGCAGTTCTTGAGTTTCAATGGATATTGCAATCATGAAACCTCACTGTTCAGTGACTGCTCTGTATTGATGAAACGTTACGCGTTCTGATTTGGAGGTATTGTATGTTATAAGCCATTTCCCCCCTCATGCAGCTGTCGCATAGTGGTGACATTTGTTTTGCCAGTTGTTGAAAATTGGGTGACTATATGTATCCTGATGCCACGGACATTTATCTCACTTTTCTGCCTGAATTACCTTAACAGCCAGCACGTTTAGTATAGTTTTTAGGAACTAGTTTGAGTGCTCCAATATGTTTGAGTACAGTTGTAATTTTCTTCTTTCAAATAGTTACTATTACATCGTAATTCCGATTATATGTTCCCAGTTCCAGAATGACATCCTGTTTTAAATGTTATTTCATTGAACAGTGGCATGTAATAACATTGTTTGCGATAATCTTGTTTGATGTTCCAACATGGATTGGATGAAGAATTTGTTTTTTCAACGAACCAGAGAGTTTTACTCTTCAACAATAGATTTGGTTATGCGTATATATTTTAGTTTGAATAGCGAATTCATAGAAGATTTCACAATTCCTGTGGATCACCTTCCTACCGAGTACATGTCTATTTTAGTATCCAATCTGAGACAACATTTGCTTATTATCATTTTCTTTTACTCACCTTGTTTCTATTTCACCTTTTATTTTTCATTACCTTCGTTCAGCTTTCCCATTCGCATCTATAAAATATTCTGTTATTATTGCTTTCCCGTCTTCGTTTGTTGCAGCCATATTTTCACTATTATTCCGCCAATCATATTCATCTGTTTACTCTTACATTCTTTCTTCTCTTTCTTCATTTGCGGCCAAAGCTGAACTACTTAACAATATCACAGAAGTCGTATTTCTGGATCTTGGACAGTCTGATTTATAATCTGCTAACCCAAATATAACCTTCTCTTGTTTTCATTCTGCCACACGCTTTAACTGCATATTCTTTGGCATTTTGTCGTAGTGACGCCTTGTTTTATTGGACAGCAGTGAGTACCAGGCTTTTCTCGGCGAAGAAAGTTTTTGTAAAACCATCTCAGAAGAGACCCGTTATCAGTTCCTGGCAAGTTCTTTATAGGCACATTATTTTCCTTATTTTTTCTTTCATCCAAATTGAATTAAAAAGAATTCTTACCAGAGAAAATATATTTTCGGAAGCGGGGTAATTTTGTTGTGCCTTTCTTTCAACCTAAGCATATACGGGGCGTCAAGAATAAAGATTACAGAGTCGTATTGTGAAAAATAAATTGGAAAATCTTTTCTGGATATCTGAAGGAAATTTTATAGTGATTGGCATGTCCTCCTGCAAGAAAATTTTTTTCGCAGTTTGTATGTGTGTGCGTCCGCGTGTGAATCAAATGATTTGGCGAAAAATCAACGATGAGAGAATTTGCATAAAAATGTTAGAATTCATCAGATAGCTTAGCATGATTTTTCTCCTAAAAATAAAAGACCGAGCAACAGAGATTCCGTATGCCACCAAATGTAAATATCTTTGACAGTATATCAAGCTTTAGGATGCGATGTGGTAAATTTACTTTATAAATACTCGATGACTATCTGAGAATTATATGGCTCTTAAAAAGAGAGGCGATTGTCTTTGCAATGCTTAAAACAAAGGTAACATTTTTTATACCGAGGAAGTCAAATGTTAAAAACAAAATATTAACTAATTTTATTTGAAAAATATATGCAGAACCAATTCACAAAATCTATCTATCTATATAATATATATATATATATATATATATATATATATATATATATATATAATGCAATTTTTTTAGTGTATGATCTCTCTCTCTCTCTCTCTCTCTCTATATATATATATATATATATATATATATAATCTAATCTGACGTTCTGACCTAATGATCTATCTGCCTAACATGAAGTTCTTAGCTAATGATACATCTATCTATAGGAAGAAACTCTTAGCTCATGATCTATTTATCTATCTATCATATGAAGTTCTTAGTTAATGATCTATCTATCTATCTATCTATCTATCGATTCTTAGCTAATGAACAATCTGTCGTAAGAAGTGCCTAGCTAACGATCTATCTATCTATCTATCTATCTATCGATCGATCGATCGATTCTTAGCTAATGAACTATCTGTCGTAAGAAGTGCCTAGCTAACGACCTATCTATGTATCTATCTATCTATCTATCTATCTCTCATATGAAGTTCTTTGTTGATGATCTATCTCTCATATGAATTTCTTAGAGAAATAGATCATTATCTATCTATCTATCTATCTATCGTAAGAAGTTCATTCCAAATCATGTATCTGTCTGGCTTCATCGGACTAATGTTATGTTTAATTTGAGGCAATTCTACATGCGAATGAGAAGGGTCTCTGAGATTTAAACTTTACCATTATTTATTTTCTATGAACATGTAGTTGGGCATATATTCTAGAGGCTTCCATCATTCTCATTTTCTTTTTGATGTTTTCCGTTTCTTATGAAATACTCCACATTCTGATAATAGAAGATATGACAAGAAAGCTAAACTTAATCTGGACTCTTTGCTCAATCAAAATTACGTTGTTTACTAAATAAGCGGAGCGCCTGAATCAATAAGAGTATTCACTAAAAATAACTTTTAAAATGATGCAAATCAAGCTGTCGAATTACAAATATTCACTTCTGAAAATTGTCTCTGTTTACGTTTGCATACGAAACTATGAGCAGATATGAAAAAATTCGTGAGATGTATGACGAGCGAAATTTCGATTGAAATTATGAAATTGGCTACAACTAACCGTCTGTTTCATTCTTGTTGAAACGGTAAGACACGCCGGAGAAAACGGTCGCTCTCTCTCTCTCTCTCTCTCTCTCTCTCCCTCTCTCTCCCCCTCTCTCTCTCACTCTCTCTTTCTCCCTATCTCTCTCACTCTCTCTCTCCCCCTCACTCTCTCTCCCTCTCTCCCTCTATCTCCTCTCTCTCCCTCCTCTCCCCCTCTCTCCCCTCGACCCCCCTCTCCCCCTCTCTCCCCCTCTCTCCCTCCCTCTCTCTCCCCTCTCTCCCTCCCTCTCCCCCTCTCTCCCTCTCTCTCCCCCTCTCTCTCCCTTTCTCTCTCTCTCTCTCTCTGTGCCCTGAGCACAAATGTGTCCTTAATAAAAATTCACGAACATTTAGCCGGTAGTTGAAAGTAAAAGAATATACTGTTTAATAAAAAGCGGAGCGTCTACTCAGATACGAGTATCCATTAAAAATAACATTTAATCTGATACATAATTAATGATGGCAATATTATATGAAGTTTATTTCTGTGTTAAGTTTCTGTTTCTTCGAAGAAAGATTACAGGCTTGCTGTTTGTAGTTGTCGCAGCATTTTTTGAGGTTAAATATTGCATTATTGAATGTAAGTTACTCTCATTTCTATTGAATCTTATCGCTTTGATTTATTTCGGCCGAATACAGTCAGGTAAATTAGTTTAGTTGAATTCAGTATGGGAAACAGTAATAAGGAGTGCCAGAGAAAAGCGATAATAACAGCAAAATTGCAATATGATCTCTGGTAAAAACATGAAATGATAACAGCAAAAATTGCAATATGAGCACTGTTAAAAAAAAATTGCTGACGACATTAGGTTTATAATAACCAGAAATTACCACACATAGTTCCTCAAGGACACATGGCACAATGTATAAAGGCGTTAGTTAGATCCAGTGACAGGACCGAAAGAATGTGATTTCAATACCCGGTTAAGGCAGTGGAGGTCTTGGAGAAGGGAATTAACAGAAGTTAACTGATAACTGACATCCATTAGACATAGCAGGTGGAACTAGAACAGTCTACCCCAGTGTGCGAAATAAAGGTTTCAGTCCGACATTCCAACAACCTGAAGAAGGCCGGGGCGTACAACGGCCGAAAGTTGTAATAAATATGGCGACAAAGATGAGGACAGTACTCCGAATAATGTAGTGTCGTTTAGTTGAACACGCTGTTTTATGTCACACAATACAAGACCCAACATCAACTCAATTTAGATATTTATTGAAAGATGCGTTTGTAAGTGTGCAAAGGTCGGAAGTAAGATGTGAGTATTATTAGAATAGGATTATTCATATGTTAAGATCCTAGTGATTGGAGGAACAACATTTTGGGACTTTATGTGAAAATGAATCAGTTCTGATGGAAAACCTTGTCTTTACCAGTTCATTTAGCAGGGAATATGGATGATTCGCGCCTGTGGCATGAGGGATCCTACACGTGAACGTTTGAATTGATAGAACAAATTAGTGCAATTTGTTTGAATAATTACCATGAAAATAGTGGTTGATAAGAGAGTGGCTAGCAACGTTTCGTTTGTGAAAAGGGTTTTTAGCGTAAAACATTATTATTCGCCCACAATAACGAGGAAATTATTTGTGTCTCTGTCAAGGTTGGAAAGTGATGAGTAGCCGAGACATATCTGCAATAATAATTTTTGGTTTGATTTGCCTCCTGACGAAATAGAGAATATAAAGACGAATGATGAACATTCTGGAATGGTATGAAGAACTGACCTTTTTCCCAGAAATTTTAGTGATGCATTGTATAAGCAAATTCCCCTTGATATCAGGGATGGATATAAGTCAGTATATTTGTCTGTATCATTCATGATTATTCTCTGTACTCCAATAATTACAAACTTATATCCACCCCAGATATCAAGTGGAATTTGTCACTGTATGAATTGCCAAATTGTCAATTTCTGACAGAAGTATCTATTTAAGTTGTCAATTTTTTTGAGTTAGTTATTCTGGGTGGTCTAGATTGTGAGATCCGCCAATATCCTCGTTTTCCTTTTAGCATGATCTCTAACAATAGTATCCGGTTGATTAGCCTGTTTTTACACTAAATTTCCAAAAGGCTGTGTCATTTGCTTTATAAACAAGTGGCCTTATAGGCTTCGCTGGTTCATTCAGCGAGGCAAGTCTTACCTTATGCATATCACCCAAGGTCTAGAATCAGATATCATCCAAAACAAGTGGTCGTAAATGCTGGTTGATTCGGCGAGGAAAGCATTACCTGGTGCATATCAACCAAGGTATATAATAGGCCACCTTATCGTTATGTTGTAAATATTCTGTAGAGAAAAATCGACCGCGAGATCATTTGGTCAACTGTCACGGCGTTTTTTTTTTAACATAGATATGAGATAATCGATTGATTTCCATTTACAAAACATGTAATTGGAATGCGCTGATATTAAGAAGAACAATGCACACCTTAATTTGTCATCTAAGAAACATGCCAGGTCCTTATATATCGCTATATATTTATATGTAAGCAGTGGTTATGCGCCATTTTCCTCATATTTTGGAGACCATATCATTTAGGCTGGTTTCTTTCGTTCTTACAGTTGGTAACGCATTTTACCTATTTCATATGGTTCATTTATTTGAAATATTTTTACCTTACTACGTCAATGAATGTAAATTTTTATGAGTTGGATATTATTGTATCGATTTGTACAAGTTATATCTCTATGTAACTACATTGGTACTGTTTTGTTTGTTTAAACCGTAATATATATATATATATATATATATATATAGATATATAATCAGGGAAATATTATAACACTGTATCAATATTATAAACATGATCAGTTTCTCTAATTGTTAAAAATAATTTTAATTCGATTCATGACAACTACCGCGACCTGAACAAAATCTGTAAAATATCATAAACAAAAATACATCCAAAAGTTTTTTCTCATACTTTTCGAGGACCTATTCTATTTCAGTCAGTCGCCCATATATATATATATATATATATATATATATATATATATATATATATATATATATATATATATATATATATATATATATATATATATGGAGAGAAAGAAGTTGTTTTTGATTGATTGGTTGTTTTGTACGACTTATCAAACGTATGGAGTGTATTTATGCAGTTATTTGTGTGCATTTTTTGTGGTAATAATTATTTACTCGTACAAATCTTACTTTTTGTGATGATAATGATTTATGGATACAAGTCTTACTAATCAACTCATACCTGGAATAGAATACCCTACCCAAGTTTATTTGTGCGTGACTGGAATTCGAACCTGGCTCTCCGTTTAGCAATTCCTAGCCATTATAAATTCACTACACGCACATTCGAGCTCTATTCCCAAGCGGTCACCTGTCTAGGTTCTGACCAGGTTCAACGTAGCTTAACTTCGGCCATCGTACGGAAACCTGTGTTTGAACGTGATGTTGCCTTAAGCCCATAGATAGATAGATAGATAGATAGATAGATAGATAGATAGATAGATAGATAGATAGATATATGCGCAATGACATATGCGGTAGGTTTCATTTGACTCTATTACTTCCCAATAATAGCGACATTCTCACCTTCGCTCTCCTCCACCACCCTTCTCAGATGCATATTAATAAAATATTGGCACATCAGTATGAAG
Organism: Acanthosepion pharaonis; assembly: GCA_903632075.3. Classification (NCBI taxonomy): domain Eukaryota; kingdom Metazoa; phylum Mollusca; class Cephalopoda; order Sepiida; family Sepiidae; genus Acanthosepion; species Acanthosepion pharaonis. The sequence continues at coordinate 839 of CAHIKZ030000987.1, read as the reverse complement.
ATGTTTTGGTGCGAAAACGCAAGTCAATCCGGGAACATAGTGAAGGTGTCAAATTGTTTGACAGAGAGAAATAACCGCTGTATAATTCATATAGAATTTACACTCGTTCTTTTCGCGTGAATGTCCCGCTAATAAAATAATCCAGTTTGGTCTGGTTTAGCGCTTGTAGTAAGTTTAATATTCGAGGAAATTCACTCACACGTTCATGAATTAATATTGTATAGCACATGCTTTTATCGAAATTAAGACCTATTTAATGTATAATTTTCATGTTATTTCTTTACGGTTAACACAGTATTGCCGGCAACTTATTTATAAATGTCTTTCTAATAAAATGACTTTCGAAATCTAAATTAGTTGGGCCGGAGCTGTGTTAATTGTATGATCCGTATTTACAGAAAAGTTTTCATCGAGGAAGAAAATAGTTTTATCAAGTAATTTCTAAGAAAGTCTACGAACTTTAAGTGAAAAATAACTTCAGATTTTCGATTTTCCTTTTTCTCATTGGATCGAGTTTAAACAAAAGAATTTCTATGTAACTGAGCCTTACTGCCATATCAAGTCGGAACACCTCTTCTCATACCATCACTGATGATAAGCAACAGAAATAACGGTTCTGAAAGGTTGCATGTGCGGACGTCGTAGCATAGGAATTTAGGAACCGAGTTCCAATTTCAGTCAGGTTCGGCATTTTAATTTACGCATTTTAATACCCTTTGGAAATATAAGAAACTGCCCCTTCTCTCCCCAATTATGGTTTAATTAGTAGGAGTTGTATTACGACATCATTATTTTTTCCAGAGGTCCTCTTGGAATCTGAGAACATTTCTTGATTTAAA
>CAHIKZ030000986.1:1117500-1222864 GCA_903632075.3 Acanthosepion pharaonis | reverse complement strand
TATCAAAATAACGAAAGGTAACTTTTAAATTAGAATAATAGAAATGAATTTTACTTTAGTCAGAGAGAAAGTGTCTTTGGGTTGGGGAAGTGACTGGTGAAAACGATATACGGAATTGACCTGTTAAGAATTGGACACCCACGTTAAGAAAGTAGAGATATTTCGACCTAGATAATTAAGATTCTCGGCTATCAGGAAAAACAAAGAGGTAAAAAGAAGAGCAATTGTTTTTGGACCACGGAGGGCGCCAGGAAGGCGGAAAGATCCTTTCTAAAAGTCAAGACTAATTAGCAGAGGGCTGTTTGACAAAGTCCAGGTGAGAGAGGGCAAGGATTGTCATTTTGCGTACGTGCAAAAAGGTGCGAAATCGGATTTTGTTTTTTTTAAACCAGCACGATGTAACCACACCCGCCAACAAAAAGGGAGAGGGTGTTCGGTCAATAACAATTGGTCGAATACAATCACGTGACCGCGGAAGAAGAAGGAAAGAAAACCTCGATCAATAACTGTTGGACGAGGCGGTCACGTGGGCTGCGGAAAAAAAGAGAAAGAAAGGTTCGATCAGGAACGGTTGGTTGAGAGCGATCACCTGACATGAGAGAGACTAAGAGAAATAGATGTGCGCCGCCCCCAAGAGCACTGTGAGAAAGTAGGGGTGAAAACAATAACGATAATGGAAAGTCAAAATTAATACGGCTTTTGAAATTATCGAGAAACCCCTGACGCCGACCGACCCACCCCGGTTTGTTGCGGCGTCAATATAAGCAGGACCCCAGTCGGCAGAAATCAGTTGGAGCTGCGCCTCGGATGAAGAAGGAGTTTGAGCGCGGGCTGCGGGCCCGGCTCATTCGCCCCTTGCGGCAAGAAAGGCCGGTCCGTTTGGCCTAAGTGGAGAAGTTGCAGTCGCGCACTGACAGCGGAGATGAGTGAACAATAATTCAGAAGCCGAAGAGAAGAAGTTTGAGTTGGAGATGCAGCCGGAGTTGGGCTGAGTTGCAGCAGGACCACGGGCAGGGGAAGATCCTGAACGCGGACATAAGACCCGATTCACTCGCCCCCTTTGCGGGCAAAAGAACCCTCAGACAGAAGGACTTCCAGCCCAAGTCGAAGACAGAAGAACTTCCAGCCCAAGTAGATGAAGAGGAAGATTGCCTGAAAACCTGAGAAGAGTTGGAGCTGAAGTTGGAGCTGAAGTTGAGTTGAAGTTGGAGTTAGGTTGGGCGTGAGTTGCAGTTCACCTCGGACGACAGAAGAATCCTCGAAACAAGAAATCCTTCCAGCCCAAGTTGAAGACAAGAAATCTTCCACTGAATCGAAGCAAGAAATCTTCCACTGAATCGAAGCAAGAAATCTTCCACTGAATCGAAGCAAGAAATCTTCCACTGGGTTGAAACAAGAAATCTACCAGTCTAAACAGAAGAAGAAGAAGAAATACAACTCAAGTCGGAGAGAAGAATCAACTGCGAATGATCGATAGAAATTAGCCCCAGTGTCGAACTGAACCACACTCCGACATACATACATGATTCTAGAAAGTAGGTAATTCGACATTTTCCTATTGTGTGATAGAAGCTTGGTGCCATAGTCCACAGAGCGGGTCGGGAATTGAGAACAATTTTGTTTTTATGTAACGGACTTTAAGATATAAAAAGGTTGTTACCCTTTTTATCAGCAATTTTGTTTGGTGTCGTGAGTTTTTATTTTATTTGTGTTTTGCCACCCCGTCGGACTCAACTTGTATCGGCCCCGATCCCTGCTGGTCCCGTCTGTCTAAGATCTAAACACAGCGTGGGTAGACAGACCGGAGATCGGTATAGTTGCTTTAGTGACCAGGTATTGGAAGCGAGTCGGGAAAGGCGAGGCTGGTGATCATCTGACCAAAGGGTTGGAGCGGCACGCTTGGACCCAGGAGGAGCGACCAGGAGGAGCGACGTCACCGTTGGGGCCGTAACCAAAGGATCCGACACTGGGCCAGGTGTGTAACCGTCACAATTGTATGCAGGTTTAAATGAGTCTATTGCCTGTCGATAAAGCTAAATTGAAGAAAGTAAAAGTAAATATACAGACAGAAAGGAGAGAAACATACTGTGATCACCCACTTTCCGTCCGCCCACTTTTTCAAGGAAATCTCTATTATATCAATCGTATTCTATGCATGCTCCCCGCCCTGTATGAATTCGAATGAAAAATAATTGTATGCAGGTTTTAGATGAGTCTATTGCCTGTCGATAAAGCTAAATTGAAGAAAGTAAAAGTAAATATACAGACCGAAAGGAGTGAAACATACTGTGATCACCCACTTTCCGTCCGCCCACTTTTTCAAGGAAATCTCTATTATATCAATCGTATTCTATGCATGCTCGCTGCCCTCTATGAATTCGAATGAAAAATAATTGTATGCAGGTTTTAGATGAGTCTATTGCCTGTCGATAAAGCTAAATTGAAGAAAGTAAAAGTAAATATAAAGACCGAGAGGAGAGAAACATACTGTGATCACCCACTTTCCGTCCGCCCACTTTTTCAAGGAAATCTCTATTATATCAATCGTATCCTATGCATGCTCCCCAGCCTGTATGAATTCGAATGAAAAATAATTGTATGTAGGTTTTAGAGGAGTCTATTGTCTGTCGATAAAGCTAAATTGAAGAAAGTAAAAGTAAATATCCAGACCGAACGGAGAGAAACATACTGTGAACACCCACTTTGCGTCCGCACATTTTTTCAAGGAAATCTCTATTATATCAATCGTATCCTATGCATGCTCCCCGCCCTGTATGAATTCGAATGAAAAATAATTGTATGCAGGTTTTAGAGGAGTCTATTGTCTGTCGATAAAGCTAAATTGAAGAAAGTAAAAGTAAATATCCAGACCGAACGGAGAGAAACATACTGTGAACACCCACTTTCCGTCCGCCAACTTTTTCAAGGAAATCTCTATTATATCAATCGTATCCTATGCATGCTCCCCGCCCTGTATGAATTCGAATGAAAAATAATTGTATGCAGGTTTTAGAGGAGTCTATTGTCTGTCGATAAAGCTAAATTGAAGAAAGTAAAAGTAAATATACAGACCGAATGGAGTGAAACATACTGTGATCACCCACTTTCCGTCCGCCCACTTTTTCAAGGAAATCTCTATTATATCAATCGTATCCTATGCATGCTCCCCGCCCTGTATGAATTCGAATGAAAAATAATTGTATGTAGGTTTTAGAGGAGTCTATTGTCTGTCGATAAAGCTAAATTGAAGAAAGTAAAAGTAAATATCCAGACCGAACGGAGAAAACATACTGTGAACACCCACTTTGCGTCCGCATTTTTTTTGAAATTCTATTATATCAATCGTATCCTATGCATGCTCCCCGCCCTGTATGAATTCGAATGAAAAATAATTGTATGCAGGTTTTAGAGGAGTCTATTGCCTGTCGATAAAGCTAAATTGAAGAAAGTAAAAGTAAATATACAGACAGAAAGGAATGAAACATACTGTGATCACCCACTTTCCGTCCGCCCACTTTTTCAAGGAAATCTCTATTATATCAATCGTATCCTATGCATGCTCCCCGCCCTGTATGAATTCGAATGAAAAATAATTGTATGCAGGTTTTAGAGGAGTCTATTGTCTGTCTATAAAGCTAAATTGAAGAAAGTAAAACAAATCTACAGACCGAAAGGAGAGAAACATATTATTGTCTGTGATCACCCACTTTCCGTCCGCCCACTTTTTCAAGGAAATCTCTATTATATCACTCGTATCCTATGCATGCTTCCCGCCCTGTATGAATTTGAATGAAAAATAATTGTATTCATGTTTTAGATGATTCTATTGTCTGTCGATAAAGCTAAATTGAAGAAAGTAAAGTAAATATAAAGACCACACCAACAGAGAAACATACTGTGATTTTTCAGGAAATCTCTATTATATCCGTCCGCCCCCCGCTTTTTTTCAATGAAATCTTGTATGCAGGTTTTATTCGATAAATTGAATCGTATCCTATGCACGAAACCGGGGAAATACTGTAACCCTTTGAATGAAAAATAATTGTATCAATCGTATGCATGTTTTAGAGGAAATGAAAATAATTGTCTGTTTTAGATAAAGCTAAATAAAAGAAAGTAAAAGTAAATATACAGACCGAAAGGAGTGAAAAATACTGTGATCACCCACTTTCCGTCCGCCCACTTTTTCAAGGAAAGAAATTTCTATTATATCAATACGTATCCTATGCATGCTCGCTGCCCTCTATGAATTCGAATGAAAAATAATTGTATGCAGGTTTTAGAGGAGTCTATTGTCTGTCGATAAAGCTAAATTGAAGAAAGAAATATCCAGACCGAACGGATATACAGACCGAAATCTCTATTAAACATACTGTTCCCGAGATTCACCCAATTGTATGCGTTTAGAGCCTGTCACTTCTTTGAAGAAAGAAAAGTCTCTATTATATGACTTTCCGTCCGCGTTCTATTATATGAATCGTATCCTATGCATGCTCCCCGCCCTGTATGAATTCGGATTAAAAATAATTGTATGCAGGTTTTAGAGGAGTCTATTGTCTGTCGATAAAGCTAAATTGAAGAAAGTAAAAGTAAATATACAGACCGAAAGGAGTGAAACATACTGTGATCACCCACTTTCCCTCCGCCAACTTTTTTTTCAAGGAAATTAGCTATTATATCAATCGTATCCTATGCATGCTCCCCTCCCTGTATGAATTCGAATGAAAAATAATTGTATGCAGGTTTTAGAGGAGTCTATTGTCTGTCGATAAAGCTAAATTGAAGAAAGTAAAAGTAAATATACAGACCGAAAGGAGAGAAACATACTGTGATCACCCACTTTCCGTCCGCCCACTTTTTCAAGGAAATCTCTATTATATCAATCGTATCCTATGCATGCTCGCCGCCCCTCTATGAATTCAAATGAAAATAATTGTATGCAGGTTTTAGAGGAGTCTATTGTCTGTCGAAAAAGCAAATTGAAGAAAGTAAAAAGTAAATATACAGACCGAAAGGAGAGAAACATACTGTGATCACCCACTTTCCGTCCGCCCAGGTTTTCAAAAAATCTCTATTATATGATCTCGTATCCTATGCATGCTCCCCGCCCTGTATGAATTCGGATTAAAAAATATAATTGTATGCAGGTTTTAGAGGAGTCTATTGTCTGTCGATAAAGCTAAATTGAAGAAAAAGTAAAAATAAATATACAGACCGAAAACTGAGGAAACATACTATGATCACCCACTTTCCGTCCGCCAGCTTTTTCAAGGAAATCTCTATTATATCAATCGTATCCTATGCATGCTCCCCGCCCAGTATGAATTCGAATGAAAAATAATTGTATGCAGGTTTTAGAGGAGTCTATTGTCTGTCTATAAAGCTAAATTGAAGAAAGTAAAAGTAAATATCCAGACCGAACGGAGAGAAACATTCTGTGAACACCCACTTTGCGTCCGCACAGGATTTCAAGGAAATCTCTATTATATCAAGTCGTATCCTATATGCAAATAATTGTATATATCCCCGCCCTGTATGAATTCGAATGAAAAATAATTGTATGCAGGTTTTAGAGGAGTCTATTGCCTGTCGATAAAGCTAAATTGAAGAAAGTAAAAGTAAATATACAGACCGAATGGAGTGAAACATACTGTGATCACCCACTTTCCGTCCGCCAACTTTTTCAAGGAAATCTCTATTATATCAGTCGTATCCTATGCATGCTCCCCGCCCTGTATGAATTCGAATGAAAAATAATTGTATGCTGGTTTTAGAGGAGACTATTGCCTGTCGATAAAGCTAAATTGAATAAAATAAAAGTAAATATCAAGAACGAGAGGAGAAAATTTACTGTGATCACCCACTTTCCGTCCGCCCACTTTTTTTTGAAGGAAATCTCTATTATATCAATCGTATCCTATGCATGCACTAACCCTATATGAATTTGAATGAAAAATAATTGTATGCATGTTTTAAAATATACAGGAGGAGTCTATTGTCTGTCGATAAAAGCTAAATTGAAAAAGTAAAAATAAAATATAAAGACCGAGAGAAGAGAGAAACATACTGTGATCATCCCCACTTTCCGTCCGCCCATTTTTCAAGGAAATCTCTATTATATCAATCGTATCCTATCCATGCTCCCCGCCCTGTATGAATTTGAATGAAAAATAATTGTATGCAGGTTTTAGAGGAGTCTATTGTCTGTCCATAAAGCCAAATTGAAGAAAGTTAAAAGTAAATCTACAGACCGAAAGGAGAGAAACATAAAATGTGATCACCCACTTTTTTACAAGGAAAATACTCTATTTTTTTCCGCCCACTTTTTTCAAAAAAATGTCATGTCTGTCGATCTATTAAAGTATCATAAAGACCGAGATGAATAAATACAAAATCATTTCCTATTTTTTCAAGCTATTATATCACTCTATCCTATTGTATTCCCCCGCCCTGTACAAGTTTGAATGAAAATAATTGTATTCAGGTTTTAGAGGATTCTATTGTCTGTCGATAAAGCTAAATTGAAGAAAGTAAAAGTAAATATAAAGAACGAGAGGAGAGAAACATACTGTGATCACCCACTTTCCGTCCGCCCACTTTTTCAAGGAAATCTCTATTATATCAATCGTATCCTATGCATGCACCCCGCCCTGTATGAATTCGAATGAAAAATAATTGTATTCAGGTTTTAGAGTTGTCTATAGCCTGTCCATAAAGCTAAATTGAAGAAAGTTAAAATAAATACATCTTGTGTTTTGTTTCTTTTCTTTGCATTCTTTGAACTTTATTAATAGTTCAACCTTTACATATAGTTGGACCGGCTTGCAGGAAAATCTGAACTCCACATGTGTTTCTTCTACGTCTACTCAACAACATTGACAGCCACGGTCCTCTACATAATGGTGACTTACCGACCTGATTGATCTTTTAACTCCTGCTAAAAACACACAAGACGATATATATGTACAAACAATTTCTTATACACACACCTTCCCAAAAGGGATCCAGATATGCATAACTTTGAAAAAAACTTCTTTTCCTATCCTACGCACGCCGTACACTATCAACGAAAGAACTACAATTACTTCTATTGATGACGAACCTTAGAACTCTTTCCACACTGATCTATATTTGCTTGACCCTTTCTTTCTCTCGGCGACGTTTGACCTAATTTCACCCGACTGTCATGCTTAACGCTGTACCAAACGGAAAACAACGCCATTTTTTACTATCACTGTTTTCTTCTGGACTGAAATAGAAAATGTGTAAACCAAACCACTGAAGAAGTCTCACTGTCTTATTTTCAATCGATTTGGTGAAAGTGTCCTATTGGTAAGGCCTGGAGTTAACACATTTGTAAGGTCAGTTGACTGAGGTCATAGTGGAGACATTGAGAGAGCCATGGAGTGGATTAATGAAGCCACAAATCTAACTTTGCTGATACAGAGGATGTGTCTGCCTGTGTGTATGGTGTGTATGTCTGGAGGAGAGTGACTCGCAAGCAGTTATGTGTGTCAGGTCGGTTGTCTAGAATCACCGTGTTGGTGTTGACAGTAGCTGGGTGTTGACAGCCCAATCTGTCGATCACATTTTGTATCACTCATTTATAAGATGATGTATTGTAAAGAAAATGTAGAGACTCCTAAGCTCATCTTTTGTTCATATTTTTTCTCTGGTGGCAACATTCGTGATTAGTTTATTTACGTGTTTTTGTAATTTTGAGGGAATTTCCTTTGTGGACCGGATGCCATGCTCAGAGCCCCTTCATGAAAATGAAATTTTTATTTCAAGTTTTGCTTTCATAGTGCTCCCAACCAGCTGACACGTATAGCCAATCAGAAAGTGATCTAATTTGCACATTTTAGCAGTCCTGTGTCTTTATTCTAAAACCCAAGGGAGACAACTCTGCACATATTCAAAATAATATTAGATAACTTAACATTAATATTGCTAGTCTCTTCTGAAAATATTGGGCGCAAATATAAAACAGTTATTGAAGCAAAATGTCTCTCAGAATTTCAGAGGGAGATCCTATCTTTGTAAGACAGTCTGGGATCTGCTTGCAAGTTCTAATCCATTGAATTTGGATCCATCTTTGATCTTAGCTCTTGCTACACCAACCCTCAGAAGATGATCACTAACAAGTTTTGTTGAATTCAATGTCCCTGAAATGCATTATTAGATTTGCAAAGCATTACATGTAAACTTGGAATATTTCCTGTAACTTAGCCACTATTAAAACATCTGCATCAGTTGTTACATTAATAACATACAACCATCAATTCTGAATGTTTTCTCAACTTTAGAAAATATATGAGATCTCTGCTGGATTTTAATTTTGCTAATGTCCTGTTGACCACAAAAAGCTTTTTTCACTTTAGGATGTTTTCCAGTATTAATCATTCTACAGACATCAAACTATACATATGCGTGTGTCTGGGTAGATAGATACCAACATAATTTGACCAGGAAGTGTTTTAAGTCAGTCATTTCATCTTGACTCAGCTCATCATTTTTCTCCGATATTTGGTGATATGTGTGTTTTGATCTACAGTAATTCCGTTTCTGGTTTGCTTAATATTCAATCCCAAACATTTGAATGTTCCATTGTCAGTTATCTATTTTAAATAAGTATAGATAAAACAAATGCAAAAATATATATAATAATACCGATAAAAGAAATCGCTTCAGTAAAAGCTTATTTTTTGATAAAAGAAATTTGCTTGTCATTTATATATGTATATATGTAAAGTTAGTATTATTTATGTGTGTGTGTATATTGATATATATGTGTTTGCAAAAATATATATATATATATATATATATATATATATATATATATATATATATATATATATATATATATATATATATATATATATATATATATATGTGTGTATATATATATATATATATGTGTGTGTATATATATATATATATATATATATATATATATACACACATATATATATATATATATATATATATATATATATATATATATATATATATATATATATATATATATATAAAGGCGAAAATATGAAATAAAATGTACACAATTGGAAATATTCAATATAAAAAAAAACCATTGAAAAGATGACACAGTGCCACGAAATTGCAAAGTCGGAGAAAATTAATAATTATGGATAATTACAGTAAGTAATTTTTCAAAAATCAAATCAGCTGAACTAATACAATGTCTGCAAAAATGACATTGTATTTACCAATCTTTCATTTACTTGGGTTGATGACTCCAAATGTTTGAACCCAATTCAAAAATTAACTGTTGTATATGTTCTCCCATAGACGATTTCACAAAAGAAATTTATGGACGATTTTATGTCCATCCGCCATTTTAAAAAATTATTTTTAAACTGACGTTACATTCTCAGGCATCAAATAGTAATATACATTGTATATTTGCATGGCCGGTCCGGTGCATAATACACCGGAACACCTGACAAGGTTGGAGCCCTAAAATGGCTAGTTCAGCAGCGTCTTTTTATATTTTTTTTTTTTTTTTTGTACCTTTTACTATTTTCTGTTATTTGATAAAGTTCTGATTCTGTCGTTCTGATACTTCTCATAGTCTTGAAGGAGTTTGAATAAAAGTAACTGAGAAAAGAAAAATATAAAAAAATATAAAAAATAAAAATGCATATTTTAGTTTTTATAATTATTAAACTAGAAAGAAAAGTTTTCTTATATTAAAAATCATATAAAAGTAAAATATATTTTAATCGAAATGTCTCTTCGTATGTTTTGATGTAAGTAATTAAAACTTTACACAGATTTAAATAAAAATAAAAATGCAAATGTATATGCGAGTAGTATAGGGTTTTTTAACGTGGGAAGTGGGATCAATAAGCTATGTTCAAGTTCCACTCAGGTCTGTGCTGTTCACTTTCACATAAATTCATTTGTGAAAGCATGAATCCATTTCTTTCTTCCAGCCATGGCTGAGGGGTTAGGGTTAGGTGAACTAGTCTCTCTATCCTTGGGAAGCAGCCAAACTAGAAGAATGACTACTCTGAATTCAAAACCATAGAGAAGGAAACAAGACACCACTCGACTATCTTTCACAAGAAATCATAACAATTCACAAGTCATAAAGAACTGTAATCTGTGGAAAGTTATGGTGGCCAAGCACTAAATAAAATATAAGGGAGAAAACTCATCGTTTACTTGCTAAGAACGAATATGGAGTTACTCCCCTTACATTTAACTTTTGCGGTGGGTGTGATAATTGTATAAATTCCAATTTCAAATAATTTATGCACAAAGCTTGATAAATTTGAGAAATGAAGCTCCTACCAATTTATCTAAGTGAATAGAAAAATAAATTTTGCAATCTCAAAAATAACAATAAGGATAATAAAATAATAAGCAGTAAAATAAACAGGTGATTCATTAAGGACATCTTTTACAATTAGCTGTAAATGATTTAGCGGCGTATTTAAAAAAAAAACAAACCAAAACATGTATTACGAGACTTATAAACACTCCTATTCATATTAAATTAAAATAAACCTCTAATGTAATATTTATTATCGATTTAACAGTTGAACATGACGCAATATTTACACGAGAAATTAAAATGATCGCTTAAAAAATACAAAAGCATATGAAAATCTTTTCCCAAAAACTGAAATATATTTTTTAAAACAAATTTTTAAGACAAATGTGTTGGAATCTTTGTAAAACTTTTTTTTTTTTCAGCGGAGATGCGTCGGCGATTAATATTTATCAAAACTGAAAAATTTGTCGCTTAAACATTTTTTTCAAGTAAAATTTAGTCATGAAAATATTGGTGGTTATTACAAAAAGAATAACATTTTCTCAGATATGTTTTAAATAAATAAACCTATTTATTATTATCTATTGTTAATTTAAAAAAAAAAAAAAACACTGCCCTTCCCACGAATTTTCTTTAGTGATTTTGTGGCCCCCAGTTTGGGAAAATTTCGAAATCGACATGTTGTAGAGAGGAGAATCTCGTATCAAAGTGTCGTGTCCACTAAAATATCAACTACAATATTTATAAACCAATCACACTTAAGAAAACACTTACATCTTAAAACACACCAATAAAATCATAGATTACAAATCAGAATGTTTGTTGTATTAGTCATCATCATTTTTAGGTAGATACCGACCAAATATCGTACGGACGTAGTAGAAGACATACCACGTGACTTCTTAGGGCCAATTAGAAATAAATAAATAATTTAATTCTGGAGCCGATATTGTTCGGAAAAAGTGTATAAAAACATACGAAATCCGTTCCCAAAACAATATACACGCGGCTGCCAGCAAGCTACACACACCTTTCGCCGATGACCTTCATGACCTCATGTCAAAAACGACAGCGTTGACAAACTCCAGACCACGGCAACACCGCCGAAAGTAAGAAACCATTCGTATCTCTAGTATCCGTTTTTACTATGAATCACGCACACACATGTTGACTTTTTCATACAAACACACACATCACAACATTTTATTGTTTCTCACACGCGTACACAAAGACAGTTTATATTTTATTTCAGAACTTTATCAACCCAAACAAAAGACATTACTTTCCAACTTTTTGTATTCCTATCGTTATATTAAATCAATGTTTATTTGTTGAAACTACGTCGTCTTTTCTACTGAATTTTATTCCTTCAATGAAAAGCGTTTTGATTATTCTAGACGGCCAAATTACGAGCGACCCTGTAACGATATTTTATTAACGTATTGAATCCCGACACTCCAAATTTTAATATTCAACGAAAAACCGAGTAGAAGGATTCCTACAAATGGTGACCACGACTATTACCTTGTGAAAACACGAAAGTTGGTAAATAGAACACACAAATTTACGTATCTTAAAAAAAAAAAAAAAAAAAAAAATGGAACAACAAAACACAAATAGTACGGAAGCTTCGTTGAGAACAGTCACCCTGAATTTACCTGCATATAACCCTAACAACATAAAATCATGGCTTATACAAATGCAGGCCATATTCAACGCGAAGAAAATTGTTTCGCAATGAGCCCGATACTGTTATTTAGTAGAAAAACTTCCAGCAGAAGTTGTAGAAGAAGTGACAGACTTACTGGAAACAATGCCAGAAGAAAACCCCTACGATACATTAAAAACGGCCATAATTAAACGAACTGGAATTTCGAATGAGACAATGCTGCGCGATTTGTTTACCCGAGTGGAACTAGGTGACCGAACTCCTTCCCAGTTATTAAGACATATGAAAACTCTATTAGGTCATGTCATGGCAGAAAATATTCTACGGAGATTGTGGTTGGACAAACTACCCAACACAATGACGCAAATTTTAGCACCCATGGCAGAGGAAACTGAACTGGAAAAACTTGCGGATTCTGCTGACCGAATCCATGTTGGTTTTAGAGACAGGGAGGTGAACACATTGACACCACAATGTACAAACCAACAACAAAACGAACAAATTGAGAAACTGCGAGCAACGGTTGCAAGTTTAGCCAAACAGATGCAGTCTATCTTGAAACTGCATCAACAACAACGAACTTCTCGTAATACTACCAGACCTAAGTACAGACGAAGGAGTAACAGCAGGAGTTTCAGCATTGATAGAGGAAGACGAAAATTCGACATCTGCTACTATCATTATAAATTTGGTGCAGAGGCAAGACGCTTTTTGAAACCTTGTGCCTTTGTAGACCCGGCATCGGAAAACTTAAATTCCAGCCAGTAGAGACGACGACTGTTGCTGGACTCTCACAAAAAGGTCGTCTGTTCTATATACTTGATAGAAATCACGGATATAATTTTTTAATAGACACCGGAGCCGAAGTGAGTGTTTTACCGCCGCATTCAAAGCAAAATTTAAAACCAGGACTCTACAAACTCCAAGCTGCTAACGGTACAAAAATTGATACCTTTGGCGAGAAAGCAGTAACCATCGACCTGGGTATGCGGCGAAATTTTCTGTGGGTTTTTACTCAAGCTAATGTTACCACACCAATATTAGGTGCAGACTTTCTAGCTAAATTTAATTTATCGGTTAACATGACCACTTATTCCTTAGTTGACAATCTGACAGAACTTTCTGTGAGAGGAATTTGCTCCCGATACCAGTCAACTGGAATTAGTTCTGCCTTACCACAAGTTAGCGGTATTAAGGAATTAATACAGAAATACGCGGAAATCACTCAACCTTTTAAAAACACAGACACAATTAAGCACAATGCCAAACATCACATAAAAACAACAGAACAACCGGTACACTCTACACCGAGACGATTAAAACCGGACAAATATAAAATAGCCAAAGCAGAGTTTCAGCAAATGCTACAGTTAGGAATCATACGTCTTTCCAAGAGCGCATGGTCATCACCATTGCACATGGTCCAAAAATCCAACACGACAGCATGGCGTCCGTGTGGCGATTTCCGCAGATTGAACGCCAAAACCATCCCTGACAGATACCCAATTCCGCATATACACGATTTTGCAATGGGTCTCCAAGGTGCACGCATTTTCTCGAAGTTAGACCTTGTAAAGGCATATTACCAAGTACCAGTTGCCGAAGAGGACATCCACAAAACTTCTCTGACGACACCTTTCGGACTATACGAGTTCGTGCGAATGCCTTTTGGGTTACGTAACGCCGCTCAAACCTTCCAGAGACTAATCGACGAGGTATTTAGAGGTTTACCTTTCATATATGCCTACATAGATGATGTTTTAATCGCCAGCAAAAACCGAGAAGAACACAAAATGCATTTGGAACAAGCTTTCCAAAGACTTTCGCATTTTGGACTCAAAATCAATGTTCACAAGTGTGTTTTTGGAGAACCAAAAATAAATTTCCTCGGACATGAAATTGACCACGAAGGTATTTCACCATTACCAGGCAAATTGGAAGCTATTACCAATTTTCCACAACCAACGTCACTAAGACAATTGCGAAGATTTATAGGCCTTATTAATTATTACAGGAGATTTATACCCAATTGTTCAGCGGTACTGTCACCTTTGACAAACCTACTAAAGAACAAGAACAAAAAGATTATGTTACAGGAAGACACTCTAGAAGCATTCAACAATGCCAAAACAGCTTTAGCTAACTTTACTAAGCTGAATTACATCAAGGATAGCGAGAAAATTAAGCTTACCCTCACAACAGATGCTTCGTCAACAGTTGTAGGTGCGGTTTTACACCAAATCTTAGACAAACATGTCACACCTATATCTTTCTTCTCCGCTAAACTAAATAAGGCACAAACTAAATACAACACATTTTCGAGAGAGCTGTTAGCAATATATCTTTCTATTAAACATTTTCAGCACCTCCTGGAGGGCAGAGATTTCATCATATACACAGACCATAAACCATTAATATATGCAATACACACACATATTGACAAATATAATCCTCGGGAAATCAGACACCAAGATTACATTTCCCAATTCTCTTCAGATATCAGATATGTAACAGGCCAAGAAAACATAGTGGCAGATGCATTATCACGTGCCACAATTGCTTCTTTAGAGTCTAGTTCTTTGAACCTCGAATTAATCGCTAAAGAACAAACCACAGACACTACACTCCAAGAAGTACAACAAAGTACATCACTAAAATTAGTTGAACTACCTGTTCCATTCAGTGATACTACATTTTATTGTGACATTTCACAAACTCAACAACGACCTTACATACCACCAAATTTGAGACAGCAAGTATTCCAATACTTCCATACATTGTCTCACCCAGGAAAACGTGCAACTGTGAAGTTAATTACTGAAAGTTTTGTCTGGCCAAATATGTCAATTGACATAAGAAATTGGACAAAATCTTGTTTATCATGCCAGAAGAACAAGATAAATTAGCACACCAAATCACCCGCAGGCACATTCAGCACACCTGATGCAAGATTCACGAACATACACGTTGATATTGTAGGACCGTTACCTTGTTCTCAAGAATATACATATATCCTTACTATCATAGATAGGTTTACTCGCTGGCCTGCTGCAATAGAAATCAAAGATATTACAGCCACAACAATAGCTAAAACTATCCTTACTGAATGGATCTCAAATTTTGGTGTACCTTCAGTAATCACAACAGACAGAGGAGCTCAGTTCCAGTCTACATTATTTAGAGAGTTCAATCACCTACTCGGAACTCGACACATAAAAACTACAGCCTATCATCCTTGTACAAACGGAATGGTAGAACGTTTCCACAGACAGTTGAAGACAGCTCTAGCAATGAAACAAAACTAATTGGCTAGAAAACTTACCACTGGTACTTTTATCAAAAAAAAGAAGATTTGGGTGGTACACCAGCTGAAAATGGTTTTCGGTACATCACTGACTCTACCTGGTCAATACTGTGGTAACAATACGAACATTTTACCGACAACAACGTTTGTACAGGATTTAAAACATAGAATGTCATCATTAACATTTACACCAACACGGAAAACAAACAAAAATATATACCTACCAAATGACATTTACACTTGCACATATATATTTATAAGAAATGACGGTGTAAAAAAACCTTTATGTTCAAACTACTCAGGTCCATACCAAATTATTAACAGAAAGGAGAAGTATTTCACCATCATGAAAAATGGAAAACATGACACTATTGCTATCGATCGGATTAAACCGGCTTATGTCGATAACCAATTCTCACAGCAACTACAAAAAGAAAAACATGAGCATTCAAACTCAAATAGCACAAAAAAGACAAATGAACAAACATCCAACAAAACAAATGACACCTCACCAGAGACAATAACAGAGAAGAATGTTACAAAAAGATCTGGGAGACACGTGCATTGGCCAAAACATTATAAAACATATCTGAGATATTAAATAATTGTTTTCTACATATCATTATAAATAAATTTCTAATAATCTGGAGGGGGCCTTTTGTCGTGTCCACTAAAATATCAACTACAATATTTATAAACCAATCACACTTAAGAAAACACTTACATCTTAAAACACACCAATAAAATCATAGATTACAAATCAGAATGTTTGTTGTATTAGTCATCATCATTTTTAGGTAAATCCCGACCAAATATCGTACGGACGTAGTAGAAGACATACCACGTGACTTCTTAGGGCCAATTAGAAATAAATAAATAATTTAATTCTGGAGCCGATATTGTTCGGAAAAAGTGTATAAAAACATACGAAATCCGTTCCCAAAACAATATACACGCGGCTGCCAGCAAGCTACACACACCTTTCGCCGATGACCTTCATGACCTCATGTCAAAAACGACAGCGTTGACAAACTCCAGACCACGGCAACATCGCCGAAAGTAAGAAACAATCCGTGTCTCTCGCATCCGTTTTTACTATGAATCACGCACACACATGTTGACTTTTTCATACAAACACACACATCACAACATTTTATTGTTTCTCACACGCGTACACAAAGACAGTTTATATTTTATTTCAGAACTTTATCAACCCAAACAAAAGACATTACTTTCCAACTTTTGTATTCCTATCGTTATATTAAATCAATGTTTATTTGTTGAAACTACGTCGTCTTTTCTACTGAATTTTATTCCTTCAATGAAAAGCGTTTGATTATTCTAGACGGCCAAATTACGAGCGACCCTGTAACGATATTTTATTAATGTATTGAATCCCGACACTCTAAATTTTAATATTCAACGAAAAACCGAGTAGAAGGATTCCTACAAAAGTTCCGGGGGAAGGAGACTCGAGACCCTACTGCTGGTCCTGACTTAATTCGTTTTAAAGTATTTTCTCCTGTCTATTAAACTAAAATAAACCTCAAAGTAATATTTACTATTGATTTAACAGTTGAATATGACGCAATATTTACACGATTCAGAAATACTGCAAATCAATTGGAATAAAAAGAACTTTTAGACCTAACATAAATTCCTTAATTTTATGGAATATTAAAAGTTTGTTTGTATTTTAGGTGAAGGTGTGTGTTCAATATGTAAACAAAGACAATAGAAGCATAAAAAACTTCAGTTACTGCTACGGACGTTCAATCCTTTCATGTTGGCTGCAGTGAAACAAAGATTTCGAATTCTCTTGTATACGTCCGTTTTCTTTTTGATTCAGAATTAAGTTAGGATAACAAAGGTTAAAATGGCCGAAGTTTGGACGATCAATTCACTTACTTTATGAGTAAGGCTGTCAAAAACATGTCCGAACGATGTTGTTGGTAAATGGAAAAGAAAAAGATTGAATCCTTTCCGGAAGCAGGGTCCTACAATTGCTCAATATTTATTCGTATAATAATGCAAAATGTTTTACAAGGCCAAAATGTGGAATAGGGAAAAGGACGGTCTTTTTCTCACTTAATATTAAATTTAGCTAGCCACAATCACTGACCCAAACATAACTAATATTCCTTACACCAAAACAACACATTCTTACTTACCATTCTTACTACATCCTCGATGATACGTCAGAATCTCCATGAAGTCCTAACTAGTCCCGAGATATACAATTTAATGTCTGTGGGGGGGGGGAATAAAACAACAAATTTAAAAATCTAATCCCAATGAGTATTTACAGATAGGAAATAAACTATTTACAAGAAACTAAATAAAATAGTGTTAGCAATAAAAAAAAAAAAATCGCACAATCCTTAATTGTGGTTGAAACATCAGTTAATTGGACGGAATCAATGTGGGATTTTAATAAAACAAAAGAGTCATTCATCTCAAGCATTCACTAAAACACATAGACATTTAGACACATAACAAATACGAAGAACGAAAGGCGTCCCACATCCATCAAAGTGGGAGGAGAGGGGAGGGGAATTAAAGTGTAGAAAGTGGAGACAGATATAAAAGGGTCCAATGAGCATATATCCCCTAGCTAAAAAAGCAGGAAAAAACTAGACAAAAAACACTAAACTAGCCTAATTTCGGGCGGGGTTGCCAATGTTCAGTACAGTGGATACAATATTCTTAAACCTTACCGGCATCAAAATGCCACTCTAAATCGGCTCCTCTTACTCGACACAAACACGCATGACTCACCCACCTTTTGCTAAATTCTGATGGAGGGAGCCGCCGCCTTTCCGTCCTAATCTTGACTTTAAACTGTTGCTTAAAGTACAATATCAGTTGGGAAGAATTGAACTTCTCGCTCCCATAGAATCCCTTCTGACGTGTCGTCCAAATCACGACTCTCATAACCTCTATCAAGCAAAAGATCACATAGTGTTCAGCCTTCGTCAACGGCAGTACCACATCGCTGCAGACAAAATTGGCCTTGACGACGAAAATTTTTTAGCGCAGCATGTGAACCATGATGCCTTCAATAAACTTGCACAAAGGTACTACGGCTCTGCAGTGAAAGAAGACATGACCATGTGGTCCTGGGCTCTGTACATTGTGGTCCTGGGCTCTATACATTGTCCTACAGGACCGTGGAAAATTTCTACTTGGTCGTGGAATATGATTGTACTGTGACATTTAAATGCGGTACATGACTTTGTACCATATGCTACTAGGCTTGGACCTGTGGACCATATTGTATTGGGCCATCGACCATGTACTGTAGTGCTCTCTGACATATGCCACTCGGCCATGGACGCGTTCTACAAGGTAGGCGATCATGATTTATCGGGCCCTGGAACATATTACACCGTTAAATATATTGTACCGTTAAATATATTGTACTGTGAAACTAACCATGTAATACAGAGCTCCGTGGATATGTTATACCGGGCCGTGGACCATGGGTTACCCGCCCGTGAACCATGACTTACCGTCCTGTGGACCATATTCTACCGGTTCATTGACTAATGGTCCATGGACACTTTCTACTAGGGCGGGGAAAAGTCTTACTGGTCTCTTGACCATATTGTATAAGGCCGTGGTACAGGGCAAGTGCTATTGGGACGTGGAAACGTTTGAAGCGCGACTTGGACCATGAATTACTGGTCGCTGGACCATATGCTACTATACAGTGGACACGTACTGAGGCTCCCTCGAATTTGTATGACCAGGCTCATGAACATATTGTACTGGGACTTTGACCATATATTGCAGGCCTGTGTATCATGTGCTACTGGGCCGGGGACTCGTTCTACTGAACCGTGGAACAGGATTTACCACATCTTGGGCCATATCGTACTGGGCCATTGACCGTGTGGTACAGGGCTCTACAACATGTGCTACTGGGCCGTAGACACGTTCTACAGGGCCATAGATCATGCTATACTGGGCTCTGGACAGGTATTTTACCGGGCCTTTGCCAATGCGGTTCAGGACCACTAAGAACATGATTTACTAGGCCCTGGACCATATCGTTCATACCGAGCCATTGACCATGTTCTACAGGGCGTTTAACAATTTCTACAGACCTGTGGCACATGTAGTACTGTTCCCTGGACGATATTTTACCGGGCCTTTGTCCATGTGGCACATGATTCAGTGGCATGAGGTACTACGCCCTGGGCCATATTTTACCAGACCATTAACCATGTGCTACTGTGCCGAAGACACGTTGTACTGTGTCGTAGATCATGATTTCTCTCGCTTTTGACCATATTGTAACGGATCATTGACCATTTGTTATAGTACTGTGTACCATGTTCTGCCGAACCGTGGACACGTTCTAACAGCCCGTGGATATTAGCTACCTGACCCTGGAATATATTTTTCCGCGTCATTGACCCTATGTACTATGAACTGTCGTGTCGAGGACACGTTATACCGGGCAGTGGACTACATTGTACCAGGCTATTGATTATATGCTACACGGTTTTTGGGCATGTGCTACTGGGCCGTGGACAAGTTCTCCAGGGCCCTGAATCTTGTGTTATTGGGCTCTGGGACATGTTGTATCGGGCCATTAATCATGTGGCACAGGGCTGTGTAACATCTGCTACCAGGCCATGGTCGTGAGTTAACGTGCCCTGGACCATGTTGTACCGGGCCATTGACCATGTGGTGTTGGGATCACTACCATGTGTCACTCGGCCGCGGACGCGTTCTACATGGTATTGGATCATGATTTACCAGACCCTAGACCATATTGTACCGCGAAATTGACCATATAGTACAGGACTCTGTACAATGTGCTACTCCGCCGTGAATACATTCTCCCGGTCCATGGACTATGAGTTACCGGGGCCTGTAGCGTATTCTAGCGGGCCATTGACCATGTAGTACAGGGCTGTAGACCGTGATTTAACGGGCCCTGGATTATACTTTACCTAGTCATTGACCATGTTGTATAGGGTTGTATAACATGTGATACTGTGCTGTGGACACGTTCAATCGTTCTGTGGACGATTTCTTACTCGGCCGTGTACCATTTCTTAGCGGGCCATTGACCATTTGTTACACGGCACTGTACCATGTGCTACTGGCCGTGGATACGTTCTACAAGGCCGTGGACCATGAGTTACTGTGTCTTGCACGATATTGTACCAGGCCATTGACCATGCGGTACAGGGCTCTCCATCATGTGCCAGTGGATCGTGGCTGCGTTCTAGTGCGCCGTGGAACGCATCTTAACGGATCCTGGACTACATTGTACCGGGTAATTGACCATGTGATAAAGAACTCTGTACCATATGCTACTAGGCGATGGACATGTTATATAGGGCCGTGGAACATGAGTTACTGGGCCTTAATCAATTTTCTGCCCCTGTTAAGAAGTGATTAGAAGTCCTTTTCAAGAGTAACGGACAGGTTAACTTTGTCAGCTCTGATGGATTTGCTATTGAGACAGGAGTAAATGGTAGTGTCATCTGCATAGATTCCTATTTGGGGGCTGATGGCATCAAGAAGATCATTGATGAAGATCAGAAACAGCGTAGGAACTAGGATATAGCACTGGGGGAACCCCGCCTTCGTATGAAAGGATCTGGAAGCGAGCCCGCTCAAAACGAACTTCATTTCACGGAACGATTGGATTAAATCAAACAATCATCCTGTAATACCGTAGCCCTGGAACTTACGTAGAAGAACCTCTCTATATACATATTCAGTAATAGCCATTAACACGTCAGCGTTAGACAGAGCAAAATGGAAGCCATATTGTTTGTCAGAGAGTATGTCGTAATATGATAAACCAGTTCAGCATTAATTAAAGCGTCGAATACTTTGCCGAATAGTGGCAGGAGACTAAAAGTCGATAGTTAAAAGGATCAGATGTTTCTCTAAATGTCTTAAAATCAGGAGGAACTAAAGAGAATGACTTCCAACAAACTAGAAAGGAGGAAACAGTGAGTCAATAGTAATAGATTTTGGTGAGAACTGGAGCCAGCTCGGAAGCATATCTAGAAACCCGTCACCTCTACTTGCTTTATGGAAGTCTAACTTAGAAATAATGCCCGAGACGGGGTAATGCGAATATCACTCAGTAGAGCCTTTGTTCTAGGTGGGGATCAGATGTGGTTACTCCAAATAAGTCGTGTGTTGAGTGGAAGAGAATTTGTGAGTAAAGCATTTAGCCTAAGCTGCTTTAGATATCAGGACTTCGAAAGGAATGAATAGAGGAGGGATGGAGGATTTGCTGTTGTTCATCAAACTCCTGCAGAACCTCCAATAATATCTAGACCTGAATATGTGTGATGCTATACGTTGTTGCATTCTATCAGCAAACGGTAACTTCGTTTCTTTGAGGACATGTTACGAGTAGAGACACTGAGACGTCTGTTGCAATCAGACGTGTCGCTCTGGTACAGCCGGAAGAAGTGATTTCTGCAGACTATATCGACTGAGCATGCTGGTGAGAAACAAGAAGATGAACGCGATTTAACTCGGTATTTCCTTGCTTGAATGAAAGCATCGATTCCGGCTTTCAACCAGGAGAAGACCAGAGACGCGCATTTTTGAACAGGATGATTAAAAACTTCATTCCAAGGAACGTCACGGAAGAAATCATGGAACGAGTCCCAATCCGTTCGTTGATAAGAAAAAGATATTCTGTTGGTTGGAGGTTCTTGGTTGGTAGAGCGAGCGGAAAGAGATGTTAATATATATATATATATTTCCGCAGGATCAGAGATGCGATACAGCATGAGTCTGGGATATAGTTAAAAAAGAGATCTAGAAGAGAAGTTTGTCCATCAGGGTTTTTTTTTTTTAAGCATTTCACCCCAAGCAAGGCGGGGAGCCACTAGGACGCAAGGGGTTACAGAAAATAGGAAGATCAGATAGGAGTGATAGAAGAAAGGATGAGGGTAGTAGATAGATTAAGGCAACTGGAGATGTCGATTGACATTACACTTGAATAGCTGGAGATTATAACTCTCAGGGAAACAGGAGAAGGGAAGAGAGTTCCACAGGCGAGAGGTGCGAGACATGAAGCTATTAGAGTAGAAGAGACGGCTACATTTATGAGTTTCGACACTGAAGGGGTGAGAGCGGGATGCCAGCCTCGTAGGGCGCTTGAACTCATGAAGTTTGGGAACCAGCGAATGCAGTTCCTCGGAGCAATTTCCATGAAAGTATTTGTAGAACAGACAGAGGGAGGCGACGGTGCGTCTGTGAGAAAGTGACTGTAGACGAGACGCCAGGGCAGGGCCAACCATATTGCATATCCGCTTCTGGAGCCTATCAAGAACCCCGAGGCAAACAGAAGGGGCGCCAGACCATATATGGCAGCAATACTCCATGCAAGGGCGGGTTATTAGGAAAACGTGTGGGGAAGTCTACCACTTGCGTGAGAGATTGAGAATTTCAGGGTTCGGATGCTAGCAAGCTCGGTGACAGAGGGTGTAAACCACCTTTCACCGTGGCCATTGCATTCACTAAACATAACTTGCAAACGTCTGTAGGGAGATAGCCTTGTTTTATTTTATGAGAAATACTGCCTAGCACGCAACAGTCAAAAGCGGAAGGGGAACGGTACAGAAAGAAGAGAGAGAGAGAGAGAGAGAAGGAGAGAGAGAGAGTTGTAAGAATGGTCTGAAGATTAAAGACAGAACGGAAGCTGTTCGTGGATATAAACTCCCAGGCCGTGCATAGTAACATTAGACCCCTTCCTAAAGATAAGAAGCCGAGCTAGGTATCGAGAAATTAGAGGAGGGAATTGATGCGTTAAGATTAGTTTTGCAAAGGGCTAGGTATCTCCAGAGACTTTTCGAAGAGTAACGAATCCACACCGCAGAAGTTGGTACGAATACAACGAATGTTGGAGAAAGAAACTTTGAGGTGTTTAAATTAAACTAACCTAGAATGACATGGGATATTATGCATATTCACTAGTATATACTTAATAGCTCTGTTATATAATATTGAGCACTGTTTTTGTAACACCTGAGAAAAAATATATGTCCGTGCAAGTATATGTGCATATACACTTGATTTTTTTTATCATACCCATATCTCTATCTATCTATCTATCTATGAATTAAAAAATTAGGAGATGGGTCGTTTCTTCTACCTTACTATCAACGTTTTGGTATCGTCAGGCAATTTGTATCAATTGATTTCCCAACACTTTATTTTTTAATTATTAATAAACGCTATATTATTTTAAAAATTAAATAAAAAAAAACACATGATATTGGGTATGATAGGAAGGGAGGAGGAGGATACGTAGAAGAAGAAGAAGAAGTTAATTGAAAAGTATATATTTTTTATCCGGCCTCATATGAAATTAAGATGATTTTCTTGTATGGACGCAACGGTTCATAACTTCGAACCTTTGATTCAATTTTTTTTTTTGATTGGAAATGTCATTGCACTAGTTTAGTTTTATATATTTGGTTGCATGTCGTGTATAACGTTTTATTTGATAAGGAAAGGCTTAGATTGGTAGTAGCAGTCGGTCTTCTAATGTAATATGTGAGGGAAGGAAACTGGCGCCAAATGGAATACACCCACTGTTGACAACTACGAGTGTCCTCGGGGTTGCCAACAGGTGGTGCTTGCAAGCATACCAGGATTTAGAATGACATTAGGTAAGATTAATTGGAACCAATCGAATTAAGGATGAACGGAATAGTAAATTATAAATATGTATCTACGGAAAGAGAAACGTTCGGCTATATGATAAAGGCTTTTATGTAAGTAAAGTTGGCACCAATCGCATGCCGTAATGTCAAACATTCTGCCATATTGGAAAGGTTTTAAGGTAAAATTAGTTGGATCCAATCCAAAGGCGGATGAAAAGAGGTTTACCTCATGAATCTATATATACTTAAAGGAGAAATATATGAGCGTCATATGAACGGAATTGTGAATTATGAATATATATTTACGACATAGACCGGCGTTCACATTGATTAGAAAGGGTTTTAGGTAAGATTGCCTGGATTTAATCGAATATCATATGAACGGAATTGTGAGTTATGAATTAATATCTACGGAAAAATGATTAGCGATATAAGAAAGAATTATAGTTTAGTTGGATCCAATCGAAGGCAAAGGTGTGACACTATTTAGGTTTGCGCAAAAAAAAAAAAAAAAAAAAAAAAGGCGAGAATTAAATTAGGAGATAAGAATCTATCACGAAAAGACGATGTTATTTTTTTTCTAACAAGGAAAAGTGATAAAGATTTTATTTTCATTAGCGAAGAAAGTAAGGTCGCGGATCTGTCGCGTTTGATTTATGACGGCGCACCGAGTATGGCAATGTTGAAAATTTCAGGTCGGTCAGGTGGCCTACAGGGCAGAATTCTAAGAGATAAAAATTAATTGGATCGCGGGAAAAATGTCCGCTTGACCACCCGCAGAATACCAGGAAGGAAAGATTAAACCCTTAACTATCTGCGGAGGTATCAGTTGAGAAAAAGCATCTGTTTTGTGTCAGAGTTGCCTATGATAGGAAAATTATTTTATCGAAACAGTTAATTAGCGACAGAATGCAAATACGTCCAGATGACCATCCACTTGATGCTGGCGAAAATCTGATTGACGAACTCCAGGTGATTCGGTTAAGATAAGAGTCTAAGGATTTGTTGTCGAGAAGAAGAAAAAGAAAGAAAAGAAATAAAAAAAGGAAGATAATTTTTTTCTTTCAGCAAGATTATTTAAACCGAAGCTAGGCTAGCCACACTCACACTTCTGGGCGTCCATTGGCTGAATGGTGGCGTGAGCGGTAGGCGAAGGTAATCATGTGAAGAAGGAGGGGAGGCCTGTTGACGCCCCCTGAAGGGATCGGTGTGAGATGCCACCGTGAGAGAGAGGGGAAACCCGTTGACACCCTCTGAGGGTATGGGTGAGATACCAATATGAGAAAGGAAGAATTTGGGAGGACCAAAGACTTCCAAAAATGGAAATTAATAATTCTTCCTGACCGAGAACAAAGAAAAACCCTTAATGTGGATTTAGAATTATCAAGGAACCTCAAACCCTGACAGGACCACCCCAGTTTTGGTCGGCGTCCATATAAGCAGAGTCGCAACGAGTAGAAAGCAGTTAAGTTCGCAGTTGGGGTTGTAGACAGACAGGCAAGTATTTGCAGTGAGCTGAGAGCTCTGAAGACCCACCTCGCAGGAAGCTGACTTAAGATTCGCGCATTCTCGACCTCAACTTCTAACCAAGAACAATTTATTTTTGAAGAACGACTTACACTCACACCACCAAAACAAGTTTTACGAATATCGCCTGAAGATACACCAAGAACCAGTTTCTTAAAGAACAAACAACTTAAGATGTTAAGACTCGCCTAACAAACACAAAGTGTCACGAATCCATATAGCGGGTTTGGAAATAGATGCAGTCCTGTATTCAGCAACCAGATGCAAAATATTGTTATCCTTTTTTAACAAATTTGAAATTTTCGAGTTATTACTTTATTTTCTTTTACATATTTTTGTTGTTACCCTTGGCCGGACTCAGCTTGTATTACGGCCCGGCGACTGATTGATTTCGTCTACCTAAGATCAAATCACAACGTAGGTAGTTTAGACTAGAAATCAAAACAGTTACTTCAGTAACCAGACGTTGGAGGCAAGCTGGGAACAACAAGGCTGATACCGAATCTAACCAGATTCCCATCCGAATCAGCAAAAGGTTAGAACGTCACATTTGGTGCCGCGACCAATACCAAGTCACATTGGTCCTCACAGGACAGGAGAGAACGGCGACGGCGCGGAGACAGACGGGGTGATGTCACAACTGGCCCGCGACCGGGACAGCACGGCGGGCACGGCCAGGCAGACGTCAGATTTGGCGCAGCGACACCGGGCCGGGGGGGGGGACGTCACAAAGGGAATTATAAATTATAAGGGAATTATAAATTATGAATTTATATCTATGGAAAGTCAAACATTTAGCTATATTAGAAATGCATTTAAGTCAGGTTACTTGGCTATTATCGAATCCCGGATCAAATGAACTGTAAATTATGAAATTATGTCCCCAGAAAATACATACATACTGCTGTCTTAGAACGGCTTTTGGTAAGTTTAGTTGGATCCAATCGAATGCCGGATGAACGGAATTGTAAATATTAATTTACATCTACGAAATGACAAATGTTCACCTATATTAGAAAGGCATTTAGGTAAGATTAGTTGTCCCCAATCGAATGCCGGATGAACGTAATTTTAAACGATTAAATTACATCCTCGGAAAATACACATGTACTGTTGTCTTAGATCGGATTTGAGGTAACTTTAGTTGGATTCGATCGAATGCTAGAAGTACGAATTTTCAGATTATGAATTTATATCGAGGAAAATACAAAGCCCCGATGTATCAATACAGCTTTTAGGTTAGTTGGATCCATTCGAATGCCGGATGAACGGAATTGTAAATTATAAATTTATATCTACATAAAAATTAACATGCATCTCGCGATATTAGAAAAGCTTTAAAGTATAATTGAATTCCGGTTGAACCGATGTGTAAATTATGAATTTATATCTATGGAAATGGCAAATGTTTTGTTATATTATAAAGACTTTTATGTATGATTATTTGTATCCAATCAAAAGCCGGATCGACGGAATTGGAAATAATGAATTTATGGAAACGACGAACATTTAGCTAAATTAGAAAGGTAATTAGGTAAGATTAGTTGTCTCTAGTCAAATTGTAGATTATATATTTATATCTACGAAACAGACAAATGTTCAAATATATTAGAAAGGCCTTTAAAACAATCAGCAGATAAAGTTACAATTTAATAGACTACGGAATCATTTATTTTGTTGAAATGATTTGTATATTCGTTATCTGACTATCATTGTTTCACATCTGTTGGGCGTCTGGAGCCATTATCTATAGCGTCCAGGACACTGTATCCTTCGCCATTCCATTCATTCAGATTAGTCAAAAGTATTTTCCGGCTTACAAGACGCTGCGGCGTGGAAGACGCACCCTAATATTGAAAAGAAATTTCTAATAAAAAAAATTCATTCTCCTACAAAAACACATTCACCATGCGTCCCTCACATACTAGTGACATGTATTGTTTACATTAATCACTCGTCTGATTTTGTTTGAAAGGCAGCGACATACTAGTCAAAATCAGAAAGGTTCTCGTCTTTGCTACTAAACAGAGCATGTTTAAGATTGTGGCTCGGCTACAGGAAGGATTACAATCTTGGAAATACTTCTAACAGCTAAGCGCTGAGTTTACATCATATAAAAGCCTGAATTAGATAGGTAGTTAACATTATAGTGTAATGACTCAACATACAAATCCATGTCCCTATCAGTCAAGACAATTAGGTGACCGTCCATTCTTACTTGAGCCTGGTTGTTGACTTCCATTAGTCTTGAAGACGCACACGTATTTTTCAGGATATTTTTTAGGAAAAAAAAGAGCGTCTTGTAAGCCGGAAAATACGGTAATTCGCAAAGCAGGCAAACCCTGTTCAATTTGAATTTGGCACTACATAATCTTATTACCTGTATTTGGTCTTCAATTTAATATTAAAAACGTCATTTGTCACGTTTACATTAGTGAAATCTAATATTCCCAGAATAAATTGTACTAATTTAATTGCTTAATTTGATCACGATCTAAGTCGTGGCCTACAAGTTGAAAATTCTTTGTTTTCTTTTTAAACGATAGTTGTGCTAAAATTGAAAATTCCAATTAATGTGAAATAGGGCTGTAAATGTGTCTATTCCACGACTTCATGTTCCGCATTTAATCCCGTTAAAAGAGTATTAAAATTTCCCCGTATATAAACCCTGTTTATTGCGTCATGGAAAAACATTCGTAAACAGTTGCCCGCCTCTGTTCATCTTTATCCTAATCGCCAGTTTAATTATCAATTTTAAATACATCAGAGAAAACAGACTCCTTTGGCATTTTTCAATGACAGACAAATAGGCAGAAACTATTAATGCATATTTATAAACACCAGCAGAAATAATTGAATATGTTGTCGTCTGCTGCTGTGGATTTTAAACAGACAATCTTGTGTTGCTTTTGTTTATGGGAAAGTCGGAGGAAATAAGAGAGATTTTTGAGTGAGGAGAAAAGAAGAAAGGGCGGAAGCAGAATTTTGTGTGGGAGAAGAGGGGACAAAAGTAATTGAAATATTTCGAGAGAAAAAGCTAAGAAGAAAAAATTCGAATAAGAAATAATTCAAAGAAAAAGATAAAGAAAAAATCGTTCAAGAGAAATTCTGTGTAGCAAAAGCTAAATAAAACCAAAAACAAGATGGAAATATGTTAGCGGATCAATTCGACATCTGTCACATGAAATTGTTTCATTGGGTTGCTTTTATTAAAGCATTGAAAACAGGTTGAAAAATATATTTAACACGAGTTTTTTTCTTTGTTATGATTAGCTTGGTGTTTTTTGCGATAAAAATGAGAGTTTGAACAAGGTAAATAATAAATAAAAGAGATTTAATAAAACTGAGAGATGAGAAAAGAAAAAAATAGAAAAATTAGGTAAGATGGAAATTGAAGAAGGCTTCGATCAGTTCCTTTGTATAACATCATATTCTGTGAGGATTACAGCCACATCACGGTGAAACTCCATTCTCGTACCATCACTAAAGTTAAGCAACGTCGAGCCTGGTCAATAACTTTCAGTTTCTAGAGAGTGCTAATAATAATAACTCCCTTTACCAACTTCCTTCAAATTCGGAGGTCTGAAGAAGAAGAGGGAAAGGAATTTGTGGGCCTATGTGATTTTTTCCTTCGAACAATCAAAACCTTGCCATCTCAGAAATTGACTGGTGAGCAGAGAAGAAAGAGGAAAGGAATTTGCGAGTTTATGCGAAATTGTTTTGGGACCAATGAAAACCTTACCTTCACAGAAATTAGCTGGTCAGCCATAAAGAAAAAGGAAATAATTTTGGTTGCCTACGCGAAATTCTTTTTGATATAAAATGAACAGAAAAAAGATAAATTATTCAGAGAAGAGTGTCTGATGTCATGTAAGAGTTTCGTTTTAGTTCTTCGCAACCTTCGTTGAAATTCTTGCCATTGTAAAATTATTCGCCAAATATATAATCGGCTTCTAACCAGTACGCGGCACTTCTCTTAACAATCCAAGAAAGCTAAGTATTTCAAACTGTCTCTTTCGTCTACTTTTGAACCTATGCAAAGCATATATCCCTTCGGTGAGCAATGGACTCTCTTACATTTGTCTTAGACATTTTTGAATATTATTTTGTGTCAGGTCATGTAATCTGTTTTATGAACATTTTCTCTTCATGACAATTCATTAAAATTTCGGACTTTAACAATTCGGATTTATGTTCTTGAAACGAGCTACTGACACTACTCCATGTATGCAAATTCGTGAATAAATTCCTTATCTTGTTTTGTTAAAATTACCCATGTGTTTCCTCGTTATTATCATTGTTCATTAATTTTCTTGGTGTCTGTAAATTGTTCATTTTAATCCCTAAGTCCCACTCCCCTATAAGCTTGGATGTTCGAGTGGTGTAATGAATAATGGGATGCAATTGTTAATTGGGGACTTGAACTCCAATTTCATTTGTGTTCATTATATCCCTATACGCGCAAATACCCATGCGAAAGGTATGAAGTCACCGTTTCTCTCTCCAGTTATGGGTTAATTAGTAAAATTTGTATCACTAAGCCATTATTATCTCAAATAAATATTCTTAAAATTAAAAATATTTCCTGGCATGAATTAACCTGCAATGTATTGATAAGCGGTATTAAAGTAATAAATAAAAACTTCTTCTCTGAGTTATATTGTTTCGCTTCACTTGGAATGTGTATTTGGAATAAAACAATTCTATGAAAAATAGCATATACTGTCAGTAGCGCTTGCTTGGATTTTTGATCCCAATTTCTACTTAATTTCAAAGTAAAGAATCATAATTGTGAAATTAAAATTGCTAAATTAGTTAAAGGCAAAGAAAAGAACAGCGTTTGGTTCTTAATCGTCAACTATTTCCTACTGATTGAAGTATTATATAATAAATTTGCTTTTAGAAAAAGATAAGAAATATCTTGATTTTCTTTACTCTCCAAGGCCCATTATAGGCATTTGTATTATTACGGAATATAATTTAATTGCGCCAAAACATAAATTTTCTATACAACCCTAGATTAAACAAATATCATAAAATGCATTATTTATATATATATATATATATATATATATATATATATATATATATATATATATATATATATATATATATATAAGACCAAGGGAATTCAGATTAGCATGAATCCATCCACCTCCTATCTTAAATAACAACTTAAAAGAAAGTGTTTGACCAAGGACAGGTCACAATTCATGGTAAAAAAAATAAATAAAAATAAAAAACAAAACAAATGAAAACTACAGACAAAAGTTCATTTTCTTCATCAATACATTCATTTCTGTAGTTCACTGCTACCAGCAAGCAGACTTTTTTTTTCTCCTGATGATGGCCGAAACTAGTCGAGGAATCTAAATGAAATAATAATAATAAAAACGAAAGAATATTAATATACAACCCAGTGTGTCTGAAGATTTTAATTTTTTAATATTTTTATTGTTCAATATATATATATATATATATATATATATATATATATATATATATATATATATATATATACACACACACACACACACACACACACACACACATATATATATATATATATATATATATATATATATATATATATATATTGAGGAAAGATTTATTTAACGGGTAGTATTATTTTTGGACGTTTAAGTTTGAGCTTTTAAATTTAGTGTAGTATATTATTAATTTTATTTGTTTGTGTTGTTGAATGAGTTTAATAAATTTAAACAACACTATTGGACTTTACTTTAAGCAATAATGTATAATTAATCTCCAAGAATAACAGAAGACTCGTGATCAAATCGATCATAAACAAAAATGACATGTTCATAATTAATTAAACATAGCTTAGGGTCGGAAGTGCGTCAAGGATTTTCTTTTCTATTGCTCCTTCTTTTTTAAACTTATTCACCGTTCTCATGATGCTTCTTGAATGAACGTTAAATATGGAAGCCAGAGTATGAATGTTGGTGCCATTACTGAAGGCCTGAATGATCATTTTCCTCTCGCCATAGCTCAGTTAGAAAGACATAGTGGGTCTGACAAAAAATGTTGAATACAACCTCGTTCTAGTAATTCCGACGACGGGACCAAGCAATATCTCCCCCATCCCAGGATAACATCGGTGGCCTTGAGAGGGGATCCCTGCTGTACGGACTGTTGTCGATCCCTTCTGGACCTTTGCCACACTAAGTTATAAATACGTGCCCGATTGTAATTAAAATCCTTTAGGCATACATACTCTTCAGTTTTTTGGTTGATTGATATGTTTTTACGGTTTATCAGTCTTTTTTAGAATGTTACAATTTTTAGACCGAATAATGAATTTTACTGATACAAGTCTTACTAATTAACTCATAGTTGGGGTGGGGGGAGAAGAGGTGGATTCTTACCTTTCCCAAGAGAATTTGCGCGTAAAGAAATATGACAAATCCGACTGGAATTGGATACTCTAAATAACACATACATGTTTTGTTTTTTTTGTTTTTTCATTCAAAAATACCACTTTCGGAAAAGCAATTCATCTATATTTTAAACTGTGTTGTTTTTTCATTTTATCAAATATATATTAAGGAACAATCATTTATTGCTATTTATACGTTACAGGCGCACCGTGTCCTCTTAAAATCGAACAAGCCTACAAATTTAATGCAGCCATTTTTTCCATCGTACATGCATAAACGAAGCTGGCTACTTAAAGACTCATTCTCTATTGCGAACTTAAAGGAGGCGAGTAATTCCGACAACAGTTCTCGGCTTCTCTAAATGCATGAAGATAGCACCAAAAGAATTGGATATACTCAATCAGAAGTAACATTTCGTATTACTACGTGTAATTACTTAAATTTGGAACAGATATTGATAGAATGATAAGCAAAGCATGCCTATCTTAGTGTTCATGATAGATACTAACATACGCATGCGTACTTTCACAATTGCAATAACCGACACGACATTTCAGTCAATAATGAGCTGTTTTTCTTATATTTTAAAAATCGATGTCGAAGTAAAAAAAAAATAAAAGAAGAAAATGAAGAAACGAAAAAGGTGTTGTAAATCTAGTTTGCTGCACTTGTATTTTTATTTAACTGAAGTAATCCATGCATAGGGTTTCGATGGAATTGCATTTTACGGGATCTTTTTATTATTTGAGAAATCAAAAATTTTGTTACACATGTGCAGAGAAATAGAAAAATTGTGCACACACTCATATATCAATACACCCATACACGTATATAAGCACATACACACAGGCAATAAAATATCCATAAACAGGCATATATGCATGCACATTACACTGGCAAATACACAGTGGAAAGCACACATATTCACACACACATATATACCTGCGTGCATAAACAAAATAAGATGAAAATTTGCACAATAGAAGAAACACATTAAGAGATACATCTATAAACGCACGAGCATACACATAGACATATGAATGCATATACGCACACACGCTTCCGCATACATACAGATGTAATATGGTTTCAATGTTCGATGATATGATGTTTGAATGTGTCAAGTCTATTCAGGAACTTGGGAATCATGACTGTCCAGAACTTTTTCTTCTGAAGAGCTCAAAGCATTTTTTGTCCCTTTAACATTTCCCCAACTACATGTCCTGTCATCTGTTTATACACGCTTATTCTGTATGTTAAATACTAACCTTTGTATCCTTTTTGTTTCCATTTTCCTTATAACTTCCTTTTTGGTCACATATCCGGTCTATGGTATTCTCAGTATCCTTCTGTAGAACCATTTGTTTTGCTGTTGCCTCTGGACTTCTCTTTGTCTGCAAGGAGGTTATCCAACAATCCCTGTCATATAGGAGAATTGATATTACATAAGAGTTCAGTATTGCTTCTTTTGTTTTTTTACGAAATTTTCTTGTTTCTTAATACTTTAATTAGATTTTGAAAGGTGTATTTCGTTATACGAATATATCTTCGGATTTCCGTTTTCCATTTTCCATCATTTGATAAAACACTTGCTAGGCTTAGGGCCACATCCCGTTGAAACACTGGTTCTCATACGATCACTGAAGTTAGGCAACGTTGAACCAAGTCAGTACATAGATGGGTGACCGCTTGCGAATACCAGATGCTGTAAGCTTGGATGTGCGGGTGGCGTGAGAGATAGTGGCTCAGAATTATGAATCGGAGAGCCGAGTTCCAGTTCGTTGAGTTTGTTATTTTCAGTTACGTGCAAATACCCTTTAGAATGGTATGAATCCACCGCTTCTCTCCTCAGCTATGGGTGAATTATTAAAACTTTTATCACGAAACCATTATTATCTAAAAAAAGATATCTTACAATCCAAAAATATTTTCCGGCTTTAAATAAACTGCAAAGGGTTGATAAGCCGTAAAAAAGATCAACCAAAGAAAAACACATGACAGTTATGTAAATTTCTTGTGCGTTTTGAATTTTCAGCTCTCAGTTTGTAATCTCCTTCTTGCTAACGACTATACATTCTATCTTTTTTATAATTGATCGTTAGTCCTTTCTTCCTGCTTTCCTTTATTACCTTGTCCAGAGTTCCTGCAGATTTCTTTCTGTGACTTCTAAAATACGGTTGAGTTTTAATACATGACTATACATAGATAATAAAGAAAGTGAGAGAGCTACAGAATGTCTAAGGTGGCCAACAATGGCGAACACTTGTGTACTCGACAGAAGTCTGAAGATACGAACTGGGAGGGAGTGGTTTCAACCTTGTTGTAAGCTAATTCTGATAGTGATGAATTGTCTTTATTTAAGTTTTAATATGACCAAAAAAGTCAGTATGGTTGCAAGTGTAGAAAGGAGAAAAAAAGCCGCAGCGCTCCGAGATTCCTTAGCGTAATAGACCGCCACGTGGTGGTGAGCGGTTGCCCAACCAGTTGAAATTCGTATTCTCTATCTTCCTCTTCCTCTCGCTTCCTCCAAATAATGACGCTATTACTACTGTATTTCTCTCATGAAATAAACCTAGGAAAAAAATAATCCTAAGTGTATGTCTTTCATTCAGTCTGTGATGCAGCGTTGGGGCCTGGAGGATTGTCGACAAACCACGAAAACTCAGCGACAATACGCAACGCAACAAGAATCATGATCACCTACATCCTGAAATGACATGATCTTCTCTTAAGGTGACATTTGGATCTGAAATTAAGAAATTATTTTTATTTATTATTAATCCGTTATTCTGATGAGCTGATAGAGTTTATTTCTGAATTGGATAGATATATTCTACCGTCAGATTATTTTTTATTGATATTATGTTTATATATGAGTCTATCATTCTGGATGGCTTGAGTTTATTTAAGATACATTTGTTGATACTTCTCTTCAGTGAAGGCATATTTCAAAATTTCTTTAAACTTTTTTAGATATTGAGATTACTAAATTCAACGTCCTCTGTTGTTCTTTGTGAGGAAACACATTTAAAACATGATATAAATATTGATAAGCCGCTCATTGTTGTTTAAATTCAATCTATGAAAGATAGATGACCCGGATAACATTTTGTGAAAACGTTGTGAAAACTGGGTAACTAGTGTAGAACTTTGAGAACACGGCCTAGAGTTTCTTTGCTGGCGTATATGCAGAGACAGAGATGGTGATTAGGATTAAAATAATTGGAAAATTGCTCTACCCAACGTTGATTTACTTGCTTCCTGTATATGCTTTAGTTTCATCGGAAATGAATAGGGAGCTTTACTCTTGTTAAAATACCCCCTCTCCCCCCACAAAAAAACAAGCAATTAAAAAGAAATATAAACGGAAATCTTGTCAGTTTAATGTTGTCTGCATAGTTCATCTCCAGTCCAGTGCTAAATCTGGATGATACGGTCGGCTCAAATATTCAGCAAAATGTTGATGGCTGGTGATGGAGGAAGTTAAAAACACACCTGTGATACCTACTTACTTTCATATAAGATGACAATTTACAAGACTATTGCTCAATAATTATCTGTAAGAACCCTCACCTACCCCACAAATTATTACTAGTGTGAAGCTTTTTTCACTTCTGTAAATCGAGCAACATCCATTTCTGATGCAGTGGGACAACATAAAATAGAAAAATATTGCAATTAGACACACACGGAAAGATGTAAAATTTTTGCAAGCATCCACTAACAATGAATAGACAACTCATGACATGTATCGCAAACATAAAACTAATGAGTTATATCCACTGAAGTTATTTGTAAGTACAGTTTCTTATATACTGGATAACAATATGTGAACTTTCGTGTCGTTTCTGGCTTCACTTCTTCGGGCTCCAACACTGCATCATAGACTGCATCAACGGCGGACAATTTTCTTTTTTACTTGAATTATGTTATGAGGGTTAGTAGTTGTAGTATCTTTGCTTGGATGATGCGAGAAGGAGAGGGAGATTATCAGTAGAACGCATGGCAGCTTATTGATTAGAATATTCATCGCCATATGCTGGTTTCCCTCAATAAGGAATCTTGCAGCCATTTCAGTGTCTTCTTGTCCTTTCGGTCTTATTTCAAAAACTTAAACAAACACAATCAATTTGGTCAATTCACGACCAGTAGTTTGCCATTCTGGTCCAGACGACACATTCCGTGAAACATCGACATAAATCAAGCGTAGTTCTATGTATATTCTTTTTGTACAGTAAGAACGAATGCCTTCGGAGCCATTTCGTAAAGTTCTAGGCCGTGTATAGACGCATAAAAAATAGCTATAATTATTCCCCCAGTTATCGAGTAAGTAAATAGATTACCTGGATTACGTAGACTGTAAGCACTTGTACGCCACCTAAGTCCATAAGACAATAATCTTAAATTTAGATAGTGGAGGCGTCGTTCCTCTCGGCGGTTAAACGTGACAATAACAACACACACACACACACACACACACACACACACACACACACACACACACACACACACACAAAACATATACAGTTTTTTCGATACCACATGACCATCTTCACATCGCGTCTTTAGTCTCATTGCGTTAATCTTGGAAAAATTCTAGTAATTCATTCCTACACACACAAAAAAAAAATGAAGCTTCACTTTAAATTTCGTGGAAACCTAAGAGTAAACTAAATTCTCACCCACAAAAAACATAACATAACATTTGTTTTTGTCTGGAAGTGGTGAACATAGACAAAAATGATGGAATTTCTCTAATGAGAATTTCATTCATCAGTCTGAGAATTGGCAGCTGAAACTTACTGGGGATTAGAACTTCATTCATGGCATATCTTAATAAAGAACCGTATACCTTACTGTTCCCAGATCCGTGTGTTTGTGTCTATGGATGTCTGTGTGGGTGCTCAGACGCGAAAGAGAGAGAATGAGAGAGGGAGAGAGAGAGAGAGGAGAGAGAGAGGAAAAGTGTGAAGAAAGATGTTAGAAAAAACATTGTTTTGATTCATGTAGGAAGAAAATGAGTAACCACCGACACCGAGGTTCGAAAGTGACACTTATGAATATATATTTTCCGCCAGGTGTATAAATAGCGGTGTCAGGCTACTGACTGAAGTGATTATTGAGTGACTATTGAATGGAACTATCCAGTCGAATTAGTGTGAATTAGTGTGCGTCGACGATTTGGGTTTTGATTTAGGATTTACCGGACATTAAGCCGAGCCACAAAAAAGGTATTCAGTGAAATGGTTAATTCTCTTTGGTTGACTTTACTTCTTTGTTCTTGTTAACTATGTATTTGCGGTTGTAATTAAATACTGTTTTGTTTTAACATTGAAGTCTTGAGTTATAATTAATCATTAACGGCCACCGCACGTCGCATAAATTGATTGACTGATTTGTTTTTTACGGCTTATCAACGCTTTGTGTGTTATTTAAAGCCGAAACATATGTGGGATTGCTGGGGGGGGATTACAGTAGAACAGAAACAATTCCAGAAAAAGAGATGTTAAAACATGGAAGAGAAGAAAGAAAAATCCCTCGACTATTTCTTTCTAATGTCGTTTAACTGAAAGTCAAAAGACAAAATCAAGATAATTAATCGTAACGCAAAAATAACCCTAAGAATAATTTTCTTTGTTCTGTGTCCTTTCAGAGCGTGGGCGATCATAGCTCTCTACAAGTTTCTATCGTTCATAAATCTTAGTAACATCTGTCTTTTTGCCATAATTTCCACCTCCTGTCCTAGTATCCATTCACACAAACCGTTCACGTAGGTGGCTCACTGCCTTTCCGTGTTCCTCTTTCCTTCGATATGTCCAGTGAGTGTCAAATCTTCTAAGCCTGTCATCCTCATTAAGCATGTCAAGATATTTCAGCTTTATCTTTCTGATTTTGTTTCAATATTCTTCAAGACTTTTCCATTTGTCATATTCTCAGCATCGTTCTGTAGAAGCACTAGGAATTAAAAAGTTTTGAGAGGTCAGGAACCAAATTCATTCTCTTTCTTAAACCTCTAACACTAACCAAGGGTATATAGTACCCAGCACAAATTTTCCTATTTTTAATTACACTTTTCAGTACTTGATTTTCTTACCTAAATAATGTTTTTCAGTTCCTATTAATCTTAACTCAAAGTACAAAGTTTGAAGTGCCTACATGTAAAATATTTCAAATAAATATTTATATTTAATATTTCTTTTGATATTTTCAAAATCGGGTATGATATAGCCATGGTTAGTAATGGTGTAACTTTAATTGATGGTTAGTGTTCTAGGGTTAAGATCAGATCAAATAAGTAAGAAATTATCGCTATCAATATTGGGACTTATTAAGTTAAAAATATGATGATTTTCTAAGCGTAATTTAGATATGGCACAAGGCCGAAAGTATGGAGCACCCAGTGATGATTCAACTCACTACTCAGTCGTAATTGATCATGTGAGACATTGTACCACGTAGAAGTGCCCTAAATGATCTTCTAAGCATAGCTTAGATGTGGCGCAAGGCCAAATGTGTGGAGCACTCACTGAGAATTGAACTCGCCCAAGAGAATGATGTATAATTTTAAATATTCTTGACAAAAAAAAAAGAATAGGAAAAAACCCAAAAAACAAAACATCTACAACAAAAAGAAGAAACAAAAAACACAAACCGATTTTATCAATCTTATAAATGCCGGGAATTCTATGGGCATAATTTTGCTGTTTTTTTTTAGTTTGTCTCGACTTCTGGGATAAAGAATTAGCATCATTTATATTGTTTACAAGTCTTCATTTTTACAGTTCTTATCACAACTTTTAGGTCGTTGTGCCTCCTCGACGACTACAGGTGTTTGCCGATTCATGTAACCTTCAAGCAATTTCGAATTGAAAGCTTTATTTAAAACATGGGTCTAGATTAAATCTACCGGTGTAAATTTCTCTGTCGAGGGATAATGTATCTTGATCAATTTTTAGTACAGCTCAGTTATTGCTTCAAGTTTGAGCCTCTAGAGCAGTGTTCGCCAACCTGAGCAGTATCAAATAGGTATCGCAAGTGATCGCCAGAAGTGAAAGAGAAGGAAAAGGCTTTTGAAGGAACAGGAAACTCAATCCTAAAAAGAAAACAAAGGGTAAAACTCTACTCCTGTTAAAAAGACTGGGAAGGTGTATGAACCGGACGACAGGCGAACCTATCTACTCCTATTTAGGAAAAAGTTAAATAGATATTAAATAAAAGATTTAAGAGTTTTAGGTGGGGACGTTAGAAGTATACAGTTGGAGTAGACTTTAGAAGGAAGTGTAAACCTAATCCTAAACGGCAACAAGGCATAAAACTCTACTCCTGTTAAAAAAAAAAAAAAACGGGGAGGTGTATGAACCGGACAATAGGTAAACTTATCTACTCCTATTGAGGTATAGCATGGTAAATAAAACTTCAGAGTTTTAGGCGGAGACGTATGAAGTATCGAGTTGAAGTAAATTTTAGATTTAACCGGAAACCCAATCTGAAACAGGAAACAAGGAATAAACCTCTAAAAGTAGAAGGGGGAGCTGGAATAATGTCCCAAAAGAGTACTTTGAAGGCGCCACGTCCCTAGGTAGACTTAAAAAAAGATTTGATTCGACTTCTGGATGTTTTTCGGATAAATATCGTACAGCCTGTATCACTTGACATCGCTTCTGTCATTACGAATCTCAAAAAGAAGAGGAGTTAAAAGCAATTCTCAAAGGCGTCTCGTTATCGAATGTTTTTAGCACGCTAATTTTGCGGACCATTACGAATGTGTTTAGTACACATTGAGACTACCTAATTTGTAGCCTTGTGCCAGACTAAGCTAAGATAATAAATAATGACACCATTTTCAACAAAATTGCCTTATAGAAAACTGTCATTGTCATGAATTCAATTTGACTGGGGGTGTCACACGTTTACCTTAAACTAAAGGATGATAAGTTCAGTGGAAACCTTTAATCACGTTGAAGCATTTGCTGCGATTCTGTCAGCCGGTTTTTGTTTTATTTTTACCCCATCATTCAAGATGCTAACAAATTGGATAATCACTCTGCTGATAAACTTCAAGGGTGTATAAAGAAAGAAGATAAAAATCGGCATTTACAGATTTCGTAGTCCGAAGATGAAAGAAAGACTTCATGTGCCATCCGTGTCTAGTAGGCATAATGGCTAATTCTTCGATCTTGTAGTAAAAAAAAAAATCGTATTCGGTAACTTTGTTCTTTCTGAAAAATTATTTAGAATTGAATTTCTGGAATCAACGTATTGGATATTATCAGCTTGAAAATTTTTTTTCTTACCCTATGTTTCATCTAATGTTAGGGAATTCTTAGAAGTGTCTTTGAAGTTTCTGCTGCTCTTTATTACAAGTGCAATGACAAGAGCTCGGAAAATTTCAGACGCTAGGAAATAAAGTTTTCTGTGACTTTAGAGAGACGAAAATCGAAGTTTAAATACACATATCTCTATTCTTGATGAACAGTGAAAAAATCCTTTTTTGGTCATGAATGAAGCAAGTATGTGAGCAGTGGCGAGATTTTAAAAGAAACGATGACTAGAAAGACACTTAAATTTAAAATCAGAAAGACTGTTGAAATTTCGAGGATACTTTATGAGGAAGGACGCCCTGGAAAATTTAATACCCCTGAGATAAACTGAAGGATGGCGGGGCATAGGGAAGCATTGAGTAGTCACCAAACAAATTTGTGTGAATGGGTGGCAGTGTGGGAACAATGTCGCTTAGAATCATAAAGGATAGGAAGCTCTGGAGAGCTATGATGTCCGCCACTTTCTGAAGGGACATGGTACATAAAAAATAGTTATTGATAAAAAAATGGATTTAAGAAGAGAATTATTATTATTATTATTATTATTATTATTATTATTATTATTATTATTATTATTATTTCCTTTGATTACTGTTGTATACTCATTATCTTCCGGGTCCAAACCAGAGACCTAAAACAGAAATTGCATCATGACATTTTATCAAAAAGAAAAAAAAAATAATGAACATTTTTAATCCAAAAAAAAAAGTAAGAAAAAGAAAAAGTAAAAACCAACCTAAGTTGACACATATTTTGCATATTTTTCCTTTGTAAGGTGTGAACTGTAATTGTGAGTACAATTTTTTGTATTTCTTTTAGGCATGAGCTACCGGGGGGGGCTTCAATGAGTCTATTGGAATCTTTTCTAATCAATCCGAGGGTTCCAATTGGAATTGTTAATCTCCTCATTAGCCACATTTTTGAGATTTTCACTTCAAGATCCTTGTATTTTAATAGTTTTTAAAGTTTTCACAGATACATTACAATCTGCAGGAACTCTCATGTCAAAAAGGAAACACATTCTGTTTATTTGATATTTGATAGCGAAGTCTGGTGGTGATCTTTGATTGTTTTGTAATAATGAGCTATAAATAATAGTATTTGATGTTGAAGATCACGGGTTTTAACTAGAATGTGCTTATTAGATAGATATTTTTTTGCAAATTGTTAAAAAAAAGCCCACACTGTGGACCGGAATTTAAATATTCTTGCATAAGGCCTAAATGGAATCTTTGGCGCCAATAAGAGATAATGGCTACTAGGTTTAATGGCTGAAAGTGTGCTGGGGTTAAATGTAATCTGTCTCTAATTTATACTGACCATTCTCTGGTAGTAATTCTTTTCTCTTTTTTAATTGTTGTCCTCGATTAGCTCTGAATTTTTATATTTAAGAAAAGGAGTAGTTGGAGACATTTTTAAATTTAAGAAAAAGATTAGTTGGAGGTATTTTTATATTATATTTCCTTCGGTGCAGTTTCATATTTTTCAGTCGTCAAAGCCCTTTTATTCCGAATGGGAGCAAATATTTTATCAAAACGTGGAAGAAACATAGTGATGCACGATGAATACCCTTTTTTATTTTTAACGCAACGAGCAAGAAGTAATTTCAAGGCCATTTCTCCAATTAATGAGAAAATAAAAAAAATACGAAACAAACAGCAGTAACTCTACTAGGTCTGAGTTTTTACTGCAACTAGAGATCTATCAACATATTCTACAGGGTGACTGGAAAGTAACTCCCCGTTTTCAGTCGTCAAAGCCCTTTTATTCCAAATGAAAGCAAACATTTTATCAAAACGTGAAAGAAATAAAGTTATACTCTTAATTACGAAATGAAGAAGTGTTTTTTTTTAAATAAAATATTTATAATTTAAAATTTTAATTTACATCATTCCATTAATGTTTTAATAGTATCCTTAATTCCCTAAATGAATAAAAAGTCATATTGAAAGTTGATCGTTTTCAATGCTTTTATCCTTTTTTTATGAGGGTTGCCTCCTGTCAAAGACAGTAACCTCTAAACAGCTTGACGCTTAAAGGGCTGTTCGGAATAGTCCAATTATTTTTCTGACGCCGAATCAGCATCACCAAATGGGCTATGCCAAAACGTACCAAACCCTCATAATCAAACTATTCATAGTCTTATCAGTGGTATGCCTATCAATGTATTTTTTTTATTTTCTATTTTAGCAGTTAGCCCTTTTTGATTTCTTTGATGTTATTATATTTTTTTGATCCGATACTTTACGATGAGTATATTTTATCCTTTCTTCTTCTCCCTGCTTTGTTTTATATACTTTTGTATATATTTATATATACTTTTAAAATGCCCTTTTACAAAGTTGTAATAATATTTTTTACTCGCTCTTCCTTACTTAATTTAAAGGCACCAAATCCAAAAATGAGGGCCATTTTTTTATATGAGTTACCGTTTTCTTTCTACCAAAAGTTTTACCTCAATTTTGTATTGAGTAAATTAACGGTTTTCAGTTTAGAAAAATTAAAATCTAAAATCATAATCAACTCAAATTAATATTTATTAATGATAAGTAATCTGATATCTCTTGATGAATGATGGTTCTATAAAAATGTAATCCATTCAATGTATTTTACAACAACATTGCCATTTTTTCAGTAACTAGCAATGTGTAAAGCTATCCCAGTGCACATCGCTATTCAAACTATCAAATACTATTCATAATCAAACTATTCATTGTCTTCTCAGTGGTTTGCACATGAGTATACTTTTTACACATAATTATAAACATCTGAGATGAGGTATTATGTATACTATTTACATTATTCGGACTATTGTCCTCATGTTTGTCGCCATATTTATTACAACTTTTCGGGCGTTGTACACCCCTGAAGAACACATGACACAGTGGATAAAGGCATTAGTTAGATCCAGTGACAGGACCCAAAGAGTGTGAGTTTAATACCCAGTTAAGGCTGTAGAGAACTTGGAGAGGGGAGTTAACAGGAGATAACTGATAACTGACATCCATTAGACATGGCACGTGGAACTAGAATAGACTACCCTAGTGAGCGAAATAAAGGGTTCAGTTTGACATTCCAACCAACGGAAGAAGGCCGAAACGTTCTAATAAATATGGTGACAAAGATGAGGACAATATTCCGAATAATGTAAATAGTGAATTATAAACATGCTCTATATAAGATAGTTTTTTTTGTTTTTTTTATAGGAGTTTATTGAATTTACTTGATATGTAATGTGTTGTGTTAATTATGAACTGAGGACAAAAGTAATGTATTCTTTTATTTCTTATCTGGATTTAATGTTGTTATCACATTTTTTTTATTTCTAGATCGTAATGACTTCAATCAATTTCTTCTGTTATAGAGGCTTATTCAAGAAGAAATAGCGAACGCTGAGAGAGAGAGAAACACATTCAACACATTGTATATAAAGTTATATTGTTATAATTTGTGGAAAAGATGATCGTACTCATCACCTGTGGCTC
The DNA here is from genome assembly GCA_903632075.3 of Acanthosepion pharaonis. NCBI lineage: Eukaryota > Metazoa > Mollusca > Cephalopoda > Sepiida > Sepiidae > Acanthosepion > Acanthosepion pharaonis. The sequence goes on along the minus strand of CAHIKZ030000986.1, from coordinate 1,179,200 downwards.
TCTCTGGTCACCAGATCTTACCTCATGCGACTTTTATCTGTGGATATATATATATATATATATATATATATATATATATATATATATAAAAAACGAAAAAACTTTTTTTTAAAAAAACCTAAGCCTGCTCCACTTGAAGATTTGAGACATCGAATTATTGAAGCTGTGAATCAATATACACAGATCAAATGATTCAAGTATGGCAAGAAATGAAATAACGTTTCGACGTTTGCCGCACGACACATGTTGTTCATGTAGAATGCATACAAGTTTAAAACCTTAAATAATAAACTTTCAATCTTTTCTTATCTAGTAATGTGTTGAGTATGTTTTTGTCTCTCAGCATTTGTTTTTATTAAATTATTTCATTTTGCTTGTTTTATATGCTGCGTCTTTAAAACAACTAATTACAAAAAACCGATCAATGATGTTTTTTTTCAGAAAATCTTATCATGCCTATTTTGAAGTGAAGCTGGAGGATCAGGATAAATCCTGGCCACCACATCTCACTCTCGCCATTTCACGGTCGAAACTGTTAAATGTAGCCGTCTTTTCTACTCCAATAGCTTCATGTCTCGCACTTCTCACATGTGGAACTCCCTTCACTTTTCCTGTTTCCCTGATAGCTATAATCTACAACGATTCAAATGTAATGTCAATCGACGTCTCCAGATGCCTTGATCTATCCCCTATCTTTCTCTTCATCATTTCCTCTATCACTCCTATTTTCTCTCGCTCCAACTGTCTGTAACCCCTTGCGTGCTAGTGGCTTCCCGCCTTGCTTGGGGTGAAACGCTTAACAAAAAAAAAAAAAAAAAAACAAAAAAAAAACGTCAGAACAGAAAAACAAACCAGTGAATTAATTACTCGAACATATTTGGCAGTCCGATAATTTGTCACGAGTCACAAAATCATATCGATGGCTGTTATTGCTCCTTAAATTACTTTGCTGGTCTCATCAAGAAGAAAATAAAAATGTGTGGACTATCTCTCTCTCAATTCAACGATCTGACTTCTACCACAGTCCGAAAAACTCCTGATTCCTGTCTTCAAAGACTTTACGCGCAGTGACATTGAAGAATCAGACCATGACGTTACGAATGATTTCGTTGACATGGAGAAGAATGACAATGACAATGATTTTAGGGGGATTATCATCTGAACCAATAATAGTATTTGATTAAGAAGAGCTGGACGACTTCATCAAGCCCGAGTAAGTCACTAAGACGCGAGTGTGAAAGAATATAAGAAAATGAAAAAAAAAAACATTATTAGGGAGAGTGAACAATAAAAGAACAGGAATTATGAAGGCAAATGATAAGATCCAAGTTCAAAAGAATCGACGGAACACTTAGCTTCAAGACTGAAAGAGAAAGATTTCCTTAAGGAAGGAACAAAAGTTACATTCTATCGCAACTGAGATGATGAACTTGCTTCCTACTTCAAACAAACCAATGAACTTTTGTATCTGTCTATATTTATGACATGAGGTATTATGTACGCTATCTGCATTATTCGGACTATTATTCTCATCCTTGTCGCTACATTTATTACAACGTTTCGGCCGTTGTACGCTCCGGCCCTCTTCAGGTAGTTGGAATGTCGAAAAGAACCCTTTATTTCGCTCACTGGGGTAGACTGTTCTAGTTCCGCAAGGACATATGGCACAGTAGATAAAGGCGTTAGTTAGATCCAGAGACAGGACCCAAAGAGTTCAATACCCGGTTAAGGCAGTGGAGAACTTTCAGAGAGGAATTAACAGAAGATAAATGACAACTGACATCCATTAGACATGACATGTGCAACTGGAACAGTCTACTCCAGTGAGAGAAATAAAGGGTTCAGCTCGACATTCCAACCACCTGAAAAAGGCTGGAGCGTACAACGGTCGAAACGTTGAAATAAATATGGCGACAAAGATGAGGACAATAGTTCGAATAATGTAAATAGTGAACATTGAGAATTGAGAAAAGTATGAGCAGAGATCTCATAACAGCCAAAGTAGAAAATGAAAACATTTACCAGAAGAAAAAAACCTGGCTTCAAGAATGTTACAAAAGGACATTTGAGAAACAAACATAAAATTGTAATAAGAAAGAAAAGTGAATCGACCAACGAGAAAATATCCGTGGTAACGAATGTAAGCAGAGAGAAAAGAATTCAGAAAATACATGAAAGCAATCAACCTACAACCTTTGCATAAGCATCACTAAGAGAGTCGTATAAGCTGGATGAAGAAGTACATGAAAACTGATTTCCGGACAGTAATGTTTAGTGATGAATATAGAGCTACATTGGATTGAAATGATGGCTGGAGGAGAAGGTGTCTTCTTAATGGAAACAGTCAACGAAGAAAGCAAAAAATAGGAGGTAATGTATCGCACTAGTATCAATTAATACTACTAGTACTAAATACTAGTAAGCATAGGCAGTAAAATTAGATGTCTTTTCAAAATTGACGATGATCTCAAGATCATTTATTTTAAGTTCTTCGTAGCGTTCACAACTAAGAAGCTTTGAATTAAAGAGTATATTTTTGCAAAGCCAGATACCTCATTCTTGAAGACTGATTGTTGCCCATCTTGCCAAAAGACATTTCAAAGAGCCCCAAATAAAATGAATTTACGCCCAGCCTCTTTAGATATTAATCCAATACAAAACGAGCGACCCATAATGAATATAAATGCTTATAATAATGGAAAACACTATTAATGCAATGAAGATCTCTGGCAACAATAAACGTCTGCTGTAAGTAATGTTAAACTCAAAAGAGTAGAAAAATTAAGAAAGTCAATGGTTGAAAGACTGATGAAGATTATAGAATGTTAAGAAGCCCGTATTAGCATGCAAATTAATGAAATAAAAATTATTTATTTACGGATATAAGATATTGGATTAATAAAATATATTTTTCTGTGGACAATTTTGTTTAGATTTATTGATAAATAACATACCGTTGAACTTGCATATTATTAAATGGACTTCTCATCCAAATAAATTATTATCAATATATTTTAATTAAGGATAAATTTTGTAAACTAAAACTGACATAAAATATATCTTAAATGATTTTATAGAGGTTGACTGGTAAATACCAGTTTTATTACGAAAAAATGGTTTTGGACAATAAAATCTATCATAGTGTCGTAACTGAGAGAGATAGATATGAATAGACTGAGCTATATAAAGATATATGAAAAAAGGTCAGATAGATAGATAGATAGATAGATAGATAGATAGATAGACTGAGTTAAATAGATATAAACAGGCTGAGACAGACTGATAGACAGACATAAGAATAGAAGGAGGTAGATATGAATAGATTGAGATAGATAGATAGATAGATAGATAGATAGATAGATAGATAGATGGATGGATGGATGAGAGGGATAAAGATAAGTACTGATTGAGCGGGAGAAAAGAAGAGAGACAGAGAGAGAGAGTGAAAATATTTCTGAGTTAAATAGGGATTAATCAATAAAAGTAATCAATGAAGATTATATAAATCGATGTTTTTGTCGTGCGATTATGGTTCTCAATCAATCGATTTATTATACTGATAAAATAAACAGGAGTTACTTTTCTTCGAACTTTTATCAATATCTTTGGGCAAATTGCAGAAAATCGATCTACTGTGATCGTGTCTGAAGAAATTAGTAAATCGGTTTCAATTTCAGAAATAGTTCGACGTAATTGCAAATATAGCATCAATGAAAATAATTATTTTGCATAATTATTTCAATGAGATCGATAAATAATCAATACATATATATATATATATATATATATATATATATATATATATATATTTACAAAAAAACGGACGTCATATTATACCTTAAAGGAAAGTTGGAACGCGGTTAAAAAGAGATACATTTTAATTGCAAACAAATTTATAAATACAGCCTTCAGGACTCGGAGATGGGATACCGAACGAGCACTTTGTAATATTGAGAACCAAGTGTCCTCTTTTGAATTTTAATTGTTTGTAATTAAAATTTATCTCTCTTTTTTTTAATCACGTTCCAACTATCCCACTCCATTCGTTATATTAAGTGTGTCTTAGATTGTTTTCCAATTTGCCAACGTATACCTTTGAAAAAGTGTTGGTCGAAAGGTACCTAAGGTATAATATGACGTCCGTTTTGTTTAAATCTATGTTTTATTTCTGTGGGTACAAATCACTTTATATATATATATATATATATATATATATATATATATTTATATATAGATGTTTGTATATGAGGTTAAGTCCAAAATTATCTACACTTTTGCCATAACATATTTGTGTTTAAGAGTGCAGGTTATTTGGACTTTCCCCCCGTTCGAGCAATTTCGTAGAAAATATTTCGTAGCAAATAGAATAAGCAGAAAATATTCCATTTCATAATATGTTGTCAATATTTACGTTAAGTTACGTTTCGTGAGCAGATATGATCGTTCAAGAACGATCGTCGAACATTTGTTGTTTACAGGCAGTAATTCGGACTTTGCTAACTATACGCTTCTTTTTGGCTGAATGGTTAACAGCACATCAGATCAAATGATGGTTTACATTGGTGTTACAGGTTCGATTCCTGTCGGAGAAGCACAAATTCTCTACGAAATTTCTCGAATATTCAGTCCGATAAATGTAATTAATATTGTTTTTTTTTTATAAAAAAAAAGCGCAATTACTTAAATAAATTGTATATATTGAAAAAACGTATAAACAGAAAATATATTAAATAATTTTCGGACTTAATACATTTCATATATATATATATATATATATATATATATATATATATATATATATATATATATATATATATATATATATATTCTCTGGTGCCAAATAAACGCGGGTCATAAAAAAATAGTTTCCTGGAAAAATCAGAAAATGTAATAAGCAGGGTGGGCGTTAATTAATGGTGAAGTTAAGAAATTATTAAAACGAAGTCTTTCAATCACTTAATAAGACCCTGAGGAGATAATAGCAAAGCAAATGTAAATTAATAATTTTAACCCATCTTCTCAGTTCGGTTATGTGCCACACGCTTAGGTGATGATGTATCTTTCGATACATGTCTGACGAGGCAGAATTTTTCATTCTGTGGCATTTCTTTCCAAGGCTATAGAATTCGATCTGTCCTGCTATTTACCAATAGCTGGGGGGATAAAAGAAGAGGATTCATCCCAATAGTATTAGCACGTAAGTGAATCTAATTCGACTGGAATTCGAACTCGGCTCTCCGATTCTTCAATTCGAGCCGCTATCCATTACTTCACCGTTCCTCTCTCTCCAGACGTTAGTATAAACTTTTCCTATATATTTAGACTATAATTTTACAACGTCAAATTTACAACATTTTATTTGAAATCAAGAAAATACGAGATCTACGCAAAATGGTCACAATGTATGGAAAAAAGGAAGCGCCAGTTTAACTCATATTTTACTAGAGACAATATGAAGCGATGCTTTCGTTTTTTTATATATCTAAATTAAAACCACAAATGATTTTAGAATAATGATAATTTCACTTAAATATGTTGAAACATTTCATGTGAAATCAAGAACATACGAACTCTTGTTAAAATTGTTACAGTATGAGAAAATATGAATAGTTGATATTAATAAGCGGGGAGGTTCTAATAATCAGCGTAGAGTGTTGAAAATCCCCAAATTAAAAAGTGGAGGGCGTTTATTTGGCACCTAAGTATATATATATATATATATATATATCTATATGCAAGTAAATTGGAGATATATACAAAATCTAAATAGAGATGACATATTTTTACAATGAAACATTGTTGAAAGATAAATAACAACAAACGATATGGTTCATAGTGAATTAACAAACATTTCTTTGTTTTTAAAAAAATAAAGACAAAAATCAAAACTCTTCCTTCCATGTAAAACAAACGAACAGAAACAAACATTAAAACTGTCCAATACTAATGTACATGACTACTGATTGAGCAGGAACCGAAGACATTGTCATTTTTTCATTTAAGAACATTTAAGTTTGTCGTGTCCATTTTTATTTTGTTCTTCTTTTTTGCATATCCATCAGCTTCATTGTCTCTTAATGTCTTTTCTTTATAGAATTGTTCGGATAATGGAAACGAAATTAGTGTTCGTTCATTTTTTTAAGTACGATTTTTAATCGTTGATTTCATTTGAACATTGGCTTTTCTCGCTAGCATATTTTTTTATTATGAATCAAAAACTTGAAATTTTAATTTTATATATCGATTACATTTTTAATATTTTCGTTTTCCTTCTGATGACCTATTTATCTCCTCGCTATAAAGTGTTTTTTAAAACCTAATTAACCTTCTTTATATGTATTAAACATTTCGATAGAAAGGAAAGAAATTGTTAGAATGAACTGACAACGTTTCTCTTCAGAACGGCTAACAATGTTACTTACTAAGGATTATGCGTATTTGTGTAATAAGTTCATCAATTATTGAAACTTATACACTCATCTTCCTTGGGTTGAGCAAAGCGTTGTTGTCTGTTTATTGTTGGCTTCTCTTTGGTGTATATTGCAGTCGGTCGCACATTTAATCACCCATTTTTTTCTTTTCTACATTAGCATGAAACAACGTCAGATGCTGAAAAAAAATCTTCGACATGAGTCATTTTTCAAAATGTATACTCTGAAGTTTTGTCATTCAGATACAGATTTTGGAAGTAGGTTGGGGCGTGAACTGTAGGCGACGGGCTGTTTCATGCTGGATACAGCCTGTCGCCTCTGAGTATTGACTTCAATGTTCACTTATATGTGTGTGTGTAAGCGTGTGTATGTATGTGTTCAATTTTAAAAATTGAAGATAATGAAATACTGCAAAGTCACATATAAGCTAATGTCATAAATCACTTTTAGAAACCTCAAACACATCCGCAATTCCTATTTTTACAGCGGGGTTATTAATACCGAAATTATAAGCGTTTTTGGAAGTTTTTAAAACTGATTTTAAATATCATTCTTTATCTGACTTATATATAATCTGGCTTTATATTACATATATATTTTACAATTTGTTCAATTTATGGGGGAAGATTGTTCAATACTAGGAATGGCGCACTTATAATGACAGACATCGTGGATATAAAGATCAAAAATTATTATCGGTTCGGATAAATTCCGACCGAGTCTCTGATGCATTTTTCAGACTAGATTTACCTCTGTATTTAATAAAGATGAGTTCTTCGTCGTGGTTAAAACTTGCGTATCCTTTATAAAGCGGAAACCAACGTATGGCCAAACGTAGTTTTTGGCCGCTCAGACACGAAAGATTTTCACAGCAAATCAAGGTTTTATTTTCATTATGAAAGGAAGCTCTTCTTGAATTTGGATCTTTTTAATACCATAACTTCTAAATTATATTTCGTATTGGGAACCTAAACAAACTTGTAATCATTAATGGAATTTCATGAATAATCTGACATTGCTTGTTTTTACTACATATATATATATATATAAATATATATATATATATATATATATATATATATATATATATATATATATATATATATATATATATATATATATATATATATATATATATATATATATATATATATATATATAAAAAGGCTTAAACACTAATATTCCATGGTCATAATTTATTCCATTGGAATCGTAAATATATATATATATATATATATATATATATATATATATATTGTTGTAGCATACCTACGTACGCTAATGGGTATGTCCTCATTCATATAAGTACAGTAGTAAATACTGTATGTTGATCTGCAATTGGAGATTCATTATGGAATTCACTTGACTCACTTCTAGCATTTCTTCTGCACGCCGCTGTCGGATCTTATCCTAAGTATTATCTTTCAGTAACATTCCCTAGGTTACATATATATATATATATATATATATATATATATATATATATATATATATATATATATATCGAAATTATTTTTTAAAATATGTATCCATCAAAAAATAATTATAATATCATGCTCTACTATGTATCGAGCAGTGTTTTCTTTTAAATAAATGGTAAAGAACTCTGGATTATAAATCTGTTGTTTCCTATTATTTTGATATATATATATATATATATATATATATATATATATATATATATGTGTGTGTGTGTGTGTGTGTGTGTGTGTATGTAGGTGGCCTGACGATTGCGTCTAGCATGAAACAGCCTGTCGCCTCCAAATGTTGACTTCAATATTCACTTTTATATTTACACACGCTCTATCTATGATATTAAGCACTTTATCCCATAAATATTGCACACCTTAAGAGTATATTTCTTCATATATATATATATATATATATATATATATATATATATATATATATATATATATATATATATATATATATATATATATATATATATATATATATATAAATACATACAATACTATGAATAAAAACCAAAGGAAAACTTAACTAGAATTTTTCTTTTTGTCTTTATTGACATTGTGTTTTTACAGATATATATTTTAGCTATATCTGATTATTTACACATACGGTACTATACATGCATAGTCAATTTTAAAAACTTTTTGCCGCTTTCTCTATCTTACTTAGAAGGCTTAATTTCATGCTATTTTGACTTTAAGTCAACCAAAACTTTGTGATAAAAAGATAGCAAAATGGATAATCGTAGTTCGAATAATGTATGCTTTCATAAAATCTGCTTCATGTCAGAACTTCAGATATTTATTTTTGTTTTGGTTAATATGTATATATGTACTTTTCAAGGCATTTGCTTAACTTATTTTATTCTGGCTTAAGGTCACTAATGTAGAGCACCCAGTAAGAATTAAATTAACTATATATTAGTAATGCTTTAATATACAAGCTTGCTAACCACTACCTTATACAGTGACAATCTCATATGTATCTTATTAACTTTTCATGCATTTATGTGCCGTTGAAAACGTGCCTTACATCTGTCGAACTAACATACAACACATGTCCTGAAGATTGCGTTCGAGCATGAAATGGACTGTCGTCACTCGTTGTTGATATCAATGTCCACTCGTATCTCTATATATATTTAATAAATTCAACTTAGTTCAATATAAGTCTGCATGTCATGGTAAGGAGTAAGAAGATTTTGCTGCGCCAATCTTCTAAGTCAAGAGGGCTTCCTTGTTTTTGTAATCAACATTCGAAATCATTTTTTTTAGGAAAACAAGTATCTCAACTAGTGAAAAGTTCGTAAGTATTCGGAAGTGTTCGGAAAAATACTTACGAATTGTGTTCAGGAGAAGAGAAAACTGATGACGTCATGTAACACGGGTTGGATGTACAGACAGTTTTTGCTTTAAGCATATATTTCATTTCTTTTAATTGTTTTTGTCTGATATTTAGTAGGATTTGAAGAAATGCTTTTCTCCAAGAATACGTACCGTATTCGTTTGCTGAAACTGTCATTTAACCATTTTAAAAATCAGTTTGTTTCGGTTTTACGTTACGAAAGCAATCTGTTGAGAGATTCATTCATATTTGTTGCCATTCAATCTCTGACTTATGACTTAAATAATTATAAAAGTTTCATTTTTTTATATTCAACATACAGATTGCAGTAAGGTTAAATAAATGTTACTTTTTCACTTCGGAATCACCAATGTAGGAACATTTTATATCACTATGTTAAGAATTGATTTGTTAAGTAGTCGGTTGTTCGGAAAGAAACCTCTCATTTTCAAAGGCGAAAGAATATTTTGATTAAATGTAACAAGAAAAAATTTCTTTGGCAAGAAAATAACAATCATGATAATACCGTAAAAATTATTCTTTTATTCCTGGTTGAAAGAAACTTCATTCTGAATACCGTAAAATGATTCTTTATTCCTGTTTGAAAGATACGTCATTATGAATACCGTAAAAATGATTCTGTATTCCTGGTTGAAAGATACTTCATTCTGAATACCGTAAAAATTATTCTTTTATTCCTGGTTGAAAGAAACTTCATTATGAATACCGTAAAAATGAATCTGTATTCCTGGTTGAAAGATACTTCATTATGAATACCGTAAAAATTATTCTTTTATTCCTGGTTGAAAGAAAGTTCATTATGAATACCGTAAAAAAATATTCCTTTATTCCTGGTTGAAAGATACTTCAATATGAATACCGTAAAATTATTCTTCTATTCCTGGTTGAAAGAAACTTCATTATGAATACCGTAAAAATTTTCTTTTATTCCTGGTTGAAAATATCTGGTATTCTGTAAGAACAGAAATCCGATAGTGTTGAACTAATTTCGTTGTTTAAAAAAATAAAATGTATAATTTTATTCTAAGTAATATTTCCAATGATTTCACACAGAAAAAATCTTAATCTTCTAAAACGCTAAATTTAGAAACTTGCTGTGAAATATTCCAACTTAACGATTTGATATTATGTGTTTAATACACTAATTATTACCAACTTTCTACTTTTGAAAATAAGATGTTGGTTGACCAAAGTCGGACATTTACGACGTCATATTTTCCTTTTCACTGGTTCAACGTATTCAAGAGCTGTTGCGATTGCCTTGCTTGTCTCGTAATAGACGAGAAATCTGCTCTCTCCCACCAACTGTTCGCCAAGACCTTACCCCCAGTAGACTTTTGATTTAAATATTAACATTTAAGGTGGCATCAAACTAGGATCGTATAGCAGACACTATAACTAATTCCAGTCTTGCAATCTGAGAGAATGTTCGGCGACAGTCCTCATCGATGAGTTCACAAATTTTTTTCCCACATGTTCTGACGTTATTGCTGGTGATTGATCACCGAGAATGATCTGGAAACGATAGTGGACAGGCCTTGAAACGTACGTTTCTCGCCAAAAATTCCGTTCTAGCTAAAGAATTTTTGTCGAAAGACAGTTTCAAAGAAGAGTTTCGAGGTTCTCGGTAGCAAACTTGCCAGGGTGTCACGCAAAATATTCGTGCAGGCACTGGCGTAGCCGGCTGAGTAACAAAGCGCGTTAGCTGCTGCGCGCGCATTTCCGCTGAACGGTGCAATCATAACACTTACAGTCCGAGAACTTTCCAATCAATCATGAATGTTTCGGTCAGTGACCGGGCTTTTAAAATTCCTTGTTGGAAAAAAGGTATCAAATAGACGAGTTGTGTAGTGGGCTGTTATCGTGTCTAATAATCGTAGTTTTATTCTTGACAAATGTATTTAAGGTTTGTTATATTTGAATGGTGAGTTGCGCATAGTGCAATGGATATAGGCGCGTCAAGTGAATTCGGCGTAGCGAATTAAATACTGTCTTGATTATCTTCCGTTCACTGGAAAAAGGCATGAATCCGTCATCTCCCAGCTATGGGTTAAATAACAGAGCAGACTGGGCTCTATTGTCTTGAGACGGACACCAGTCTAGAAGGAAAACAAAATACAAAAGCCTAAAAGGGGAGGTTGGCTTCATCAGGTTATCTTGCCCAAGACACAACAATGCTTCTATGTCTGTAGTAAATGTTCTTCTACAACCTAATTAGTTACGGGACCCCCCACACACACACATACACATATACACACACACATAAAGAAACATTCATTATTTCTCAAAAAATTGAATTTCCAAACAACCTTAAGCTTCAAGGTTGTTCTCCGTTATTTACAATTGCGAACTTGAATAAAAAAAAGGTCTGTGCATATTTTGTAATGAATTTAAGTGAGCAAGTTGAAACATGAAAGAAGAAAATAACATCCTAAACATACGTGTAGTTATCATTGTATTGACGAATGAAAGTCTGTGCTTTTTATTTTTATTACTTATTTTCACCATATACATTATTCGGACTATTGTCCTCATCTTTGTTGCCATACTTATCACAACGTTTCGGCTGTTGTACGCTCCGGCCTTCTTCAGGTGATTGGAATGTCGAACTGAACTCTTTATTTCCCTCGCTAGGGTAGACTGTTCTAGTTTTACATGTCATGTCTAATGGATGTCAGTTATCAGTTATCTCCTGTTAATTCTCCTCTACAAGTTCTCCACTGCCTTAACTGATAACTGACATCCATTAGACATGGCACTTGGAACTAGAACAATCTACCCCAACGAGGAAAATAAAGGGTTCAGTTCGACATTCCAACCACCTGAAGAAGGTCGGAGCGTACAACGGCCGAAACGTTGTGATAAATTTGTCGACAAAGATGAGGACAATAGTCCGAATAATGTAAATAGTGTACATAATACCTCATCTCAGAAATATAGACAGATACTTATTTTTATTTGAAAATGGATGACAATAATAAGCGCATCAGCTAAAATCTCTCGTTGGTAAATCCAAAATTGACTAACTACAAAGTTACTTTCAGGGTTTCAATGTTCTTGTCTTAATTTCATAGATAAGGATTTACACACACACATACACATACACACACACACACATATATATATATATATATATATATATATATATATATATAGTCTTAAGATGTGCTATATTTATGGGATAAATTGCTCAATATCAGAGATAGACCGTGTGTAAATATAAAATGAACATAGAAGTCAGCATTAGAGGCGACAGTCTCTTTTAATACTAGACGCAATAGGTGGCCTGACGATTGCGTCTAGCATTAAACAGACTGTCGCCTCTCTATATATATATATATATATATATATATATATATATATATATATATATATATATATATATATATATATATATATACAGTGGTGTCAATGTAGGTAGACGAATAAGTTGGTCTGAAGACTGGAATTGTATTGTTCTATATTATATAATTATATACGAGGTGCATTCTAGGAAATTGGAACCTTTTTTTAGGAGAGGCAGTTATAACAGTTCTAGAGTATTGTACATTTAATATATCATTACTCTCCAACTAATAAGCTGACCTGCTAATTTTTGTTATTCCAGATTGAAGGAGACGGCTGTTGAACACACCCTACTAAACCCTGCTTGTCTCAGCTGACGAGTTTGCCGAATACAGTCGGAATGTGTAGACAATTTGGAAGCTCACTATTCAATTAAGTTTTGTGTTGACAGTGATAGGCATGAAAACTGAACACCACCATCCCTACAGTCCAGACCTTGCTCTCTTTGAACGAAAGCCGCTTCTCATGTCGTTTTGAAGACATTGAGAAATTGAAGGAGGCTGTAACAATAGTTCTGGATACCTTCACTTTGAATGACTTTCCTGGGGACGTCACGAAGTAGCTGAAGCGTGACAACAATGTCATCGAAATCAGAGGATCCTACTTTGTACTTTTTGAATATCTCTTCTGAAAAGGACTCAAAACTTCTGGAAAGCGCCTCGTATTACTAATTATATATTCTCTAAACTTGAGCACCTCAAGGCGGTGTAATGGTTGGCAAGCTTGTCTGAGTAGTGAGTTCGATCCACACAGGATGCCTCATACTTTCGGCTTTGTGCCAGAGCTACGCTTAGAATATTGTTATATATTCTCTAAAGTATACACAGATTAAACCACATTTTTTAACCTCTTAAGGTATATTTGTTTTAACGTGAATGTTTTTGGTATAAATGCATGCGTGTAGATGCACTAGGACGTTACTTGGGGTTCATCGAAGGTTTTGGATCTTTTAACATTAGACTTCCTCACTCAACTGACGTGATCCCTCAAGAGAGAGTTCACATCCCGGAAACTACAAACTACTAATTGTCTTTGAAAAACTTATTAGGATACAGTAATCCCTCGATTATTGCGGCTAATGCGTACATCAAAAGATACACAGTAATCGAAAACGCATTAATCGAATATAATAACAAACAGGAAATGATGTAATTTCTACGTCAGATTTTAGTTTCATTCACAATTAATTCCTAATTTGCTTAATTTTTAATTAAAATATAGGTATATATAAGAAGATACAATAAAATGCTATGAAATAATGTTTATTAATCTGATTTTTTATGAAAAACTTACTTAGAGTGGTTTGCCGTATGACATTTTTCTGTTTTTCATATAATTGGTGCTACTGAGAAATGTCCTTTCAAATTGTTCAAGCAAATAATCATTAGTATTTCAAGCTGAATAATTTATTTATAATTTTTCAATAGTAAATGCAGTCATCTTTTATATTTCGATATTTTTACTAAATGTACATTTCTATGTCTAATTAAATCTTCAATTTTTCTAACAAAAAGCCATAAAGTTTCCTTTTAAGACCTTCAAAATAAACATGAAGAAAATCAAAATATTAAATATTTTTTAAAAAGAGACAAATATTCAAATATATATTTTTATTATCGGTTTATATCATAAAATTTATGTACTTATAACCAACCATATTTTAACACTATTTATATTAGTTAGATAACGTAATACTTGACAAACAAATTCATTACCCATTTTCCATTCTTAAATTTTAGAAAGTTTTAAAATAATCGGTAAATATAAAAAAGTCAATTTTCAATTAGTATGGTTAAACTGAAGAATGTTTTAACGCACTAATCGAGTATTATGCATGCATTAATCGCATTTTAGTATAAAAATGTTAGTGCACTAATCGAAAATGGATTAATCGATGGATTTATCTATATTGACACCTCTTAACAGTCAATGGGCATCCGACCATCGTTTTTGTCACATCCATATATTGAGACGACACGTAATATTAATATCAAAATACCGCCGTCAAATACATTAGGGACACTGTAGTTGAATGTCATTCTTATATATAATAAAATATATATATATATATATATATATATATATATATATATATATATATATATATATATATATATATATATATATATATATTTAATATATATATATATATATATATATATTTATATATATATATATATATATATATATATATATATATATATATATATATATATATATATATATATATATATATATATATATATATATATATATATATATATATATATATATATATATATATATATATATATATATATATATATATATATATATATATATATATATATATATATATATATATATATATATATATATATATAATATATGTAAATATATATATATAATTACTATTACGGTTTGGTTCAGCAAAAGTCGACAAGGGGTGGTAGGGGGATAAGAAATTCTCTGTTTTTCTTAGCACCACACTTTTTTTGAGGGGACGTTTCAGGCATCAGGATTTGACCTTAAATCACCCATTATAAGTGCAATGGAGGAGATGAAGCCTGAAGTGTGTGAGGAGCTAACTCTTTGATTTCTTTCGTTCGTTTTTTTAAAGAAATTATTGTATTGATGTAAATTAAATATATGCAGACTATTGTTTTTCTTAGACAGAAACAGACGTTTGGATATATTCAGTATGACTACGTTCTTGGGTATCGACCACTGTGATATACTACTTTAAAGTAATTACATTGCTTACTGCTTCATATTCATTTTTTTTTCTAAAGTTTATTATATATCATTATTTACTTTATTTATATTCGGACTTTTGTCCGCATCTTTGTTGTTGTTATCAAAACGTTTCGGACGATATACACCTGAGGATGGTCGGAAGGCAGAACCTGAGGAAAGCTAGGGGACACAATGGCCGCAACTTTGTAACAACAACAAAAGAAAGATGAAGATATATAGTATATAATATATATATATATATATATATATATATATATATATATATATATATATATATATATATATATATATATAATGATAACTCTTTATCCCAGAAAATTTTTACCTATCTATTCATTATTTGGGGTCAATCGAAATAATCCTCACTTATGCTTAAAATCTTGACATTGCAATCATCACCTTTCACACGTCTATTTTCAAAAGCCACTGTTCTACATCATCAGATGATCTTTTTCCATTTGTTATTTCGAGGGAGATTTATTATCTTCAGTTTGGTTGCTCATCAGGACCAAGTGTTTCAATAGTTGCAATATAAACGTCAAGGCTACATATACTTTTGAATTCAAATTATTCCATCCGCTTACCACAGTTAGAGAGTTCAGTCTGCTTTGTTATTTAACTGATAAGAAAGATTGATTCATAGCTTTCTCAAGGGTATCTGTTCGAAATTGAATATAACGATCACAACTGGAAATGAACTCGGCTCGACGATTTCTCGTTCTGAGCCTCTCATCATTACACCACCTGCACATCCTCATAAATTCCTAAATTTTCATCTAATGGCTTATTTCGTCTTTGAACTAAGTGATGATATCTAAGACAATAAATATTAATTAAAATGTTTTACTATATTTAAGACATTGAGTGCAAGTCACGAAGATGGCACGTTTTATTATGACGCTGACAACGAGTTATCTCGTTCCGATTACGAGTTATCTCGTGCATGGCATTTTCTGATACATTTTCATCTGCGGGCGCCAACAATAAGTTTATTCACACTGATACTTCTAGTGTGAAAACAATGTTAAGACTTTAGTTGAAGCTATAAATCAAATCATCATTGTTTTATTGCCTATGTTTATTGCCTATGTTGGTGTTTGAAGTCGTAATTGACCTCTGGAGGTCAACTTGTTAATCCATTCTCATATTCTATATATAATTTAAAATGTTTGAAATATATTTCGATTTTAATTATGTTAAAAGAATGACACAGATAAAAATATAATTTCTATTGCGTATTCAAGTGTTAAATTAAGTGAGGTTGCTGTATATAAGATTACACGCATGTTGCAATCGGTATATAAACTACCATAAGTGTAAATACAATAGGGTCCTGAAAAAACCTCAGCCAGGCCCACATCCCCAAATGACAAAAACTAAAGATTTTTAAGGAAAGAATTCCTGTTAGAACGTAGAATTTTTCAGCACATCATATAAATAACTAAGCGCACTGACGCATGCGCGCGTACAAGTATACGCTTGAAGATATACACAAATTGGTAGCCAGTTTTGAGAATGTATGTGTACATTAGAAATGTGTAAATGGTTAATAGTAACGAGAACAGAATCGGGTAACCTAAAATTCTGGGTAAGTTGGTGTATGTATGTGTGTTCTTATCACTGGGTGTCTTGATAACAGTCTTGTCACTGATATGCCACAGATAATAGTCGCTGGTGAAGAAGGCAGTGAGGTCAACGACGCTTCCCTTCTCCTGTTATAAAGTAACCCAGTTGTTTGTCATCTTCAATCAATAACTCTTCGTTGTCCCCTAAAAAAGGGCAAGTTCAGCCCGAAGTGTCGACCCCTCGAATTATGTTACCTAATGTTATTATAGGACAAATATTTGGGGCCATACTTTGGATTTCGAAGAATTCTCTTAAAACTGAAAATTGCGTGCCTTGTTTTTAAAATAATTTACTAGCTCTCGTCTCGGTCAGAGGGATTTTCAGGTCTTGAAGGGTTTTACCATACATATTCAATAATAATAATAATAATAATAATAATAATAATAATAATAATAATGTCCTTACAAGTACAGCCGACACTTTACGTAGGGATTTATCTATGTAAAATATTTTTTTGTCAGTGGAAAGTGTCACGATGCCATTTTTAACCTTAGTTGTCTGGGCGGGACCCGGAAAGAAATGTGTACCAGCCAGAAATCAAAGGAAATAAAAAAAATAATAATAGCGACTACTACTGCGTAAAGCTTCCTTACATTTAAAAATCTTTTGTCTAATCTCCTTGGCTAATGGTAATGTTAGGGTTGCATGATTTAAAAATTTAGGTAACCTCCTCTCTAAAAGATTGGGCGTCAGCATGATAACTTAGTAGGAATCAATTAAACCTAAACCAAATGAAACTTACTAATTATTAAATCCAGAGGATGGATCAAAACCTTTGTAATATATATATATATATATATATATATATATATATATATATATATATATATATATATTAATTAATGCATGTTTCATTAAATAATATAGACAAGTTTTATTTATTTATTTTAAGTAAATTCTTTTCATATTGTCTGATAAGCTTAATAACATTATCGTTGAAAGACGAAAGGTAAACACCATATTGATACATGTTTAAATCGTATCTAAGCTTTTGGCTTACACAAGCCATTATCAAAGATGACAATTTCAATAAAGCCGAAAGCTTAGCTTGGATTTAAACATGTATCAATATGGTGTTTTCCATTCGTCTTTCAACGATAATGTTATTAAACTTATCAGACAATATGAAAGGAACTTACTTAAAATAAATAGACAAAACTTGTCTATATTATTTAATGAAACATTCATTAATGAAAAATTGCTGCCTAAATATACACAATATATATATATATATATATATATATATATATATATATATATATATATATATATGTATATGTATTGGTATATATATAGATGCTGTGAGTGTGTTAGTGTTTGGAGAAGAAAAATGGGAGACAGATTGGTATATACAGTTGGTTGGAAGGTAGATGCTTGAAGAATAAGTTAGAAAGTGTGTTCGTGTTTGTGTATGTGCGTGTGTGTGTGTGTGTGTGTATGTGTGTGTGTGTGTATGTGTGTGTGACATTGGTAAAACACATAGGGAGACAGATTTAGTGTTTGGAGAAGAAAATGGGGTGTGTGAGAAGAAGGTTGGAGTTGGTTGGAAGGTAGATGAGAGATTGAAGAATAAGTTAGAGAGAGGAGGGAGAAAGACGTAAGTGTGTGTTCGTGTTTGTTTGTATGTGTGTGTGTGTGTGTGTGTGTGTGTGTGTGTGTGTGTGTGTGTGACATTGGTATATACACATAGATGCTACTGAGAAAGCCATGTTAGTGTTTGGAGAAGAAAAATGGGAGACAGATTGTGTGTGAGAAGTAAGGTGAGGAGTTGGTTGGAAGGTAGATGAGAGATTGAAGAATAAGTTAGAGAGAGGAGGGGAGAAAGACGTAAGTGTGTGTTCGTGTTTGTGTATGTGCGTGTGTGTGTAAGAATGTACTATACTTCTGTCCTGCCAGTCACATTTTTCGTCGAGTAGGCCGTACTTCGAAGGTCTTCTATTTTGCTGCCGTCAGAATCCGAGTCCCATTGGATGACGATTTTCGGCACGACAAAAGTGTTTTCCAAGCGGAAGGGTCTGGCCAACTGTTCGCGCCGTTTTGACAGAACGGCGTTGATATACTCCTCGTTGTCCGAGAAGCGACTTCCGTTGTTGTAGAGCTTGCTCGCGTGCACGCTTTCCGTCAAGTCCGTCAGCACCTCGTCAAGATTATCTGACTTTTCGTCCTCTGACGAAATATAATCGCTGTGCTGATAGGCACGTTCCTCCTCTTCTTCCTCTTCTTCTTCCTCCTCCTCTACGTCGTCCTCCCCTTCTGAAGCCGCCACCGTGGCCGCCACTGCCGCCTGGCGGAGGCTGAGTTCACTCATTTCTTTCCGCTTCTTGTGAAACAGTCGAAGGGAAGGGATTGGCGACTCAGGGCAAAGGTCGTCCTTTAGCGGTGATTCTTCCGTCAGGCGCTGACGGAAGAGGGTCTTCCCGCGCAGAGAGCCGCTTCTCTTGAGTGAGTTCTCGGCTTTCTTCCGGAGCGTCATTTGCTGCTTCCTGAACTTTCTCGAGAAGCTTCGAACGATATGACGCGTGGTAGGCGTCGTATGCAGCTCGGCCACGGAAGACGCCGCGCATGTCTCTTGCAGGAACGAGCGCGGTCGCCTTCGGAGTTGGCACTGTAAAATCCTCTTGAAGGCTCGCTTGAATTCCTTACTGGAGCACGCGTAGATGACGGGGTTCATTGTTGAGTTACAGTAGCCAAGCCAAAAGATTATTTTGAACATCAAATCTGGAATTTGACACGCCTCACACAGAGCACCTATAAAAAGAGAAACAAAAAATGATTTTAGTTATTAACATTTCAAATTTCAGCAATATTATCGTCATTTTTATTATTATCATATGAAACATTGTTGACCATTAATTTATTTTTCGACTCGTATTTCTTTCTTGACTTCAGTTTATGGCCTTGATTTTTAATATTATACTCAATTTTCATATAGTTGTATTTTATTATTAGATGAGGGCATTGTCAAACATTGTTAATTTTGGATTAGTATTTCTTTCAGTATAGTTCTAAATGTGAGTTGTGCTGTAATATGTATCGGCTCCATATAATGCGAATAGTACTTCTTACCAATGAAATACGAAGGAAATCATAATGGTTCTTCTGTGAACCATGGCATGACGGGTTTTGCTTGTAATGGAAAAGAGAGAAAATTTTTCTTAGGTTGATACACCAAAGGAAGGCTGAAAAATTAATCTACATAAACGCTGTAGCAACAAGCCATCCTTCCCCCATATTAGAATGTCTGACGTTCAACTCAACGAGAGTTCTCCTTTGCGACTACTAGGTCTCACGTTGACTGCTGACCTGAGATGGAACAAATACATTGAGCCAATACGTTCGTCCACCGCAAGGAAAATTGGCAACTTATGCCGCGCCAAGACTTTTTTCTCGCCGGAGTCGATCCTTCAAATCTAAAAATCAACGATTCGCCCTTGCATGGAGTATTGCTGCTATATATGGTCTGGTGCCCCTTCTGTTTGTCTCAAGGGTCTTGATAAGAACCAGAGATGGATATGCAATGTAATTGGCCCGGTTCTGACATCTCGTCTGCAGTTGCTCTCTCACAGACGTGCCGTCGTCTCCCTCTGTCTTTTTTACAAATACTCTCATGGTAATTGCTCCGATGAGCTGCTTTTGCTGGTTCCCAGACTTTATGAATTTAAGCGTTCAACTGGGCTGGCATCTCGCCTACACCCTTTCACTATCGAAACTGTTAAATGTAACCGTCTCTTCTACTCCAATAGCTTCATGTCTCGCACCTCTCGCCTGTGTAACTCCCTCCCCTTTTCTTGTTTCCCTGATAGCTATAATCTCCAACTATTCAAATGTAATGTCAATCGACGACTCCAGATGCCCTGATCTATCCCCTATCCTTCTCATCATCCTTTCCTCTATCACTCCTATTTGATCTCGCTCCAACACTCTGTAATCCATTGCGTGCAAGTGGCTTCCCGCCTTGCTTGGGGTAAAACACTTAAAAAAAACCCAAATTGAATAACACTGAAATGGGATCCTGATGTCTGTAGAAGTATTAGAATATTTTTACATGGAAGTGCTAAAAGGTTAATAATAATGTGAATTACAAATTTGCAGGGGTTTTCATTTATTTATGAATATTTTTCAGGTGATTGACTGAACGATTTCAGTGAAAAATAAATGGTTTTTCAAATGAAAAAACCGTCATGACGTCCCTGTTTCTGACGAAGAAAACTTCAAAGGAAATCCATGAATGAATGATGCAAACATTGGTTGATAAATGTCAATCAGTTTGAACTGTGAAGAAACTGTGTGTGATTTTCCAGCGTGAAGAGATCTTAGACAGTGTCAGGTCGTGAAATATGTGACCATTCTCAGTTCATTATATAATTCTTGAATATCGACAAATATCAACCAAAAGAATTGTTGAGACGTTAAAGTTATCCAGGAAACACATTGGGTTTATAATTTATAAGCAGTTCGATATGCAGCCGCTGTTAGCTACGTGGGCAGACATCAAAATATTAGAATATTGAAGCTATGTCGAAAAGTTGAATCTGTAGTATTTTAAGCGATCTCCTGATACTTTTTTGTAAGGCATATCGGGTCTCAGCTTCCGTTTTAATGAAACACATTTACACCACTGTGATTAAGAGATCTGACAACGGATTATGCAGTTGCATCACTCGACGACTGAAGAAATTCAAGACGAAAGATTTTAGCAGACTATATTATAATCACCGTTTATTTTCTTTTATTATTTCTTTTATACTGCTTTTCACCCATTACAAGACCGAAGACCCATTAAACGTATTGGATTACTGGATGAGATTGTCGTAAGGGCGTAAATGGAGCAAAGGAAGAAAGGTATATTAGTAGGATATGGAGGATAGACAAGCGGTTGGTCCTAGATTTGAAGAGGTCCAGATCGCATTGAGTGAGGAAGCATTATTTCGGCTGTTTGTTCTAGAAGATTCATCCTTATAAGTAGGATACAAGAGGAATGTAAATAATGTGACCTTATGTATCTGGCATGACAGGTCCTAGCTGTAAAAGTCTCAACTGGTGGAACTAAAGAATATAGTTCGCTTGAAAATTGTTTATATAGTAATAGGGATAAGTAGTGAGAGACTAGCAACATTTCGTTTGTGTGATAGAGGTTGCAAGCTGGAAAATACTTCATCACCTACAAGGCCGTATAATCACCTTTTGAACACTGACAAGGGTAGACAGTAAGGACTGAGGAATTCCAAATAAAACAGAGTTTTTTTTTATTGTCTATTCTTAAGAACAAAGAAAATATATAAATTCACTTTTATATGTTTAGGTATTATAACACTTCTAATCATCACTTTTTAAAACAAAATAAATTGCTTAAGAGTGAAAGTAGGTAAAAAACGGAGTCATGGAAAAAATATCCTTTTGACACTTTGTCTTTAAGAAAAGTTTTCTGAATATTTGTTCTTGAACTTTAAATTGTTCCAAAACTTGACCAATCACCCATAACATAGGCTGTTAAAAATAATGTTGTTCTTTTGTGAAGTCCAAGAAGACATTTTTCAACGTACCAATTTATACTTTATTTTATATTTATCTAACTCTATTATAAAGAGATATAAATTCTAATTTAGTTTTAGACATTGCAGGGTTTTTTTTCATATATTTTTATTAAATCAGATTCATTGTTGATTTTTTTTTATCTAAGTTAACTTTGTGACAGAAATGATTTTTTCTGACCCTAAACCAAATATTAATTGTCATCTGATGAACAAACATCCAACACTTACCCGCCATTATATGAAGAGAATAGAGTCATGGTATTGGTGGTGTAACAAGGTAGAGCTAAGGAAGAAAGATTTATTCTCCCATTTATTTTTTCTCCCATTTCAGGCAGTATTATATCCATGATATAATAACATGGCTATTTCATGGACATAACAGAATTATAATGAGTAATAAAATAAATAAATAGTGTAAATAAACAATCTAATAAATAATGTTTATTTTTGTTGTCAATTCTGATGAACAAAGAAAATGTATAAATTCACTTTCACATGATTAGATTTTTATTACAATTCTAATCACTGCTTTCAAAATAATAAACATTAAGAAAGAGTGAATTTAGTCGAAAAACAAAAACAAAAAACGGTGTCATGGTAAAAAAAACCCTTCTTTTGACACCCCATCTTATTGTGGGCATGTTTATCCATGTTTGCCATATATATCATTATTCTCAGTCAATGCATTCTTGATTAGGTCGAAAACATTTCAACATTTCCTTGTAGAAATTTTAAGTCAAACTCTTTTTTCTTCGTTTTAAGTTAAGAACCAAAAAAAAAAAAAAAAAAAAAAAACAGGTATCCGTTAACATTGCTTGGTTTAAACTTGTAAATGTTTAGGAAAAATAATTTGAACTAGTGGAAGTTATTTTGGGCTAAAATTCGAAACAAATTACACAAACTAAACACTGAATTGCCTCTCTTAGATTTCTTAACTTGTCCTGATTCTGCTTACACATTTTTCAATAGATAAAATCTGTTCAAAATTGTGAACAGAAAAACTTGGAATTTGTAAAACAAAATAGTCAAAAATGTCGGATTTACTTGGCGTTTGAAACATCTAACCCAAGAAATAAAACAAAAAATCGAGTGCTAAATGAACTATAATTTATTTTTTTTTGTATACAGGGTGAGCAGAGATACCTCTTACATATATTTGCCAGAAATACCTCCTACGGTCATACCATTATGTGGGAGGAATATATGGGAGGTATTTCTGCTGCACCTTGTAGTATAACAGCTAGTTGGGCATCTCAGCGTGGTGTAATAGTTAGAAAGCTTGTCTCACTAAAACATTTAGTAGTGAATAGTGAGTCCGATCCTCACTCGGTGACTCATACGTTCGGCGTTGTGCCACATCTAAGCTTCGCTTAGAAAATCAATATAATAGCTAGTTAATACTATTAAAAATTCACTGATGTAATTCTGTCTGATTGTCCCATATATCAATAGTCTAAAGAATTAAAACGTTGATTCCTGTTTTATGACATAGTAATTCAATCCCTCGTTTATTTAGTACAGAATCAGATTCAATGAGTACTGAGCGAGCAAAATTAAACAGTACTAATTAGCAAGATAAGATGTCCGTCGTCATGAACAGCGGATCTCCCACATAGATTAAATAAATGGGTCAGTCCCAAGTTATATGCAGGCTGTTTAGATGGACCAGCACCTGAGAAAATCCCGGGAGACTACGGCAAGAAACGTTGGGGCAAAGATGAGAACATTATTCCGATAGTAGACACCATAAATAGTTGTGGATATATTTATAAATCTATGAGATGATATTTGAGGATGTGACGCTCATCATAGAAGCATTTTTTTTCCACATGCTTTCCTTTTTATAGGGTAGAGACGACACATGTTCAGACATTGGAAAAAATGAAGGATCTAATGAAAAACTTTGAACTGGAAAGTTAAGAATATGCTAACCATATGCTGTAAGAAATCAGAATGCATAGCTGTCAGCAAAAGAGACAGTTCATTGTGTGAGATACACATTGGGGATGGTATAATCAAGCAATTACAGAAATTCGTTTATCTGGATAG
Source organism: Acanthosepion pharaonis (assembly GCA_903632075.3). Taxonomy (NCBI): domain Eukaryota; kingdom Metazoa; phylum Mollusca; class Cephalopoda; order Sepiida; family Sepiidae; genus Acanthosepion; species Acanthosepion pharaonis. The sequence continues at coordinate 1,154,638 of CAHIKZ030000986.1, read as the reverse complement.
AGTTGTAATAAATAAGGGAAATTGTGACACAGAAATCAGAAGCTGCGTCGGAATAACGAAAAAAAAAACCCAAAAAACAATCAGAACTCAGTGTCGGTAGAAAACCACAAGAGAGATAATCCAGGATTAGGAATACGGAAGTTATTTCGCATGTTAAATGTGTGGGATTAGATCACCTTGTCTGTCAGGAAACTTCTTTTAAGGCTCGCTATGAACGGTTGTATAAATCCGTATAAAAGGAAAGGATATAAACTCTCTTCCTTTTTTTCCAATGTCTGACCATGTGTCGTCTCTACCCTATAAAAAGGAAAGCATGTGGAAAAAAATGCTTCTATGATGAGCGTCACATCCTCAAATATCATCTCATAGATTTATAAATATATCCACAACTATTTATGGTGTCTACTATCGGAATAATGTTCTCATCTTTGCCCCAACGTTTCTTGCCGTAGTCTCCCGGGATTTTCTCAGGTGCTGGTCCATCTAAACAGCCTGCATATAACTTGGGACTGACCCATTTATTTAATCTATGCGGGAGATCCGCTGTTCATGACGACGGACATCTTATCTTGCTAATTAGTACTGTTTAATTTTGCTCGCTCAGTACTCATTGAATCTGAGTCTGTACTAAATAAACGAGGGATTGAATTACTATGTCATAAAACAGGAATCAACGTTTTAATTCTTTAGACTATTGATATATGGGACAATCAGACAGAATTACATCAGTGAATTTTTAATAGTATTAACTAGCTATTATATTGATTTTCTAAGCGTAGCTTAGATGTGGCACAACGCCGAACGTATGAGTCACCGAGTGAGGATCGGACTCACTATTCACTACTAAATGTTTTAGTGAGACAAGCTTTCAACCATTACACCACGCTGAGACTATATTTCTTTATATATATATATATATATATATATATATATATATATATATATATATATATATATATATATATATATATATATATATATATATATATATATATATATATATATAATAATAACTATACTAGGTTGGTGTAAAAAACCCGGATAACATAATTTGTAAATAAAATATATTAAAACAAATAGATATCTGGGAAAAATAATCTTAAAAAAAAAGACTAAAAACCTTCAAGTAGGCCGAAAAAATCGTCCAGTGCCGTAATTTCTAGTTCAAAGAAAAAACACCAATCGACTAAATAAGAGAAAAATGTAAAGTGCTCAATATACTAAGTAGAGCAGCGTATAAAAAAATAAAAAATCCTAGTGAGCCAGGGACTACATACCTAGGCTTCATCTAAATGGATGTTTATGGTAAGACAGCTTACCGAGAAAATCCAGTTAGGTGAAACCTAGGTAGGTAGTACCTGCCTGAATATGATTTGATATATATATATATATATATATATATATATATATATATATATATATATATATATATATATATAAACTGTGTGTAAACTCACTTAAATTGATGCTTTCGTCATTCAGGTCCCCCCCCTCGATCCTCCCCTCACTCTGCTCTATATCATTGATCTGTCTAAGAGCATACTCCCTTTCTTTAATGAATATAGGTGCACCTCCAAAAGCCTGGAATGGAGTATTGCTGCTTTATCTAGACTGGGGCCGCCCAGTCATCACTTGCCTATTTTGATAGAATTCATAATCGTCTACTAGGCATTGCGGATGATGAATTATTTTCTAACTTACAACGCCTTTCCCACAGACTAAACGTCGCAAGTGTCTTGCTAAATTATCGCTATTTTCTTGGCAAGATTTGAGCAATATTCATTGGTTTCGCCATCTCTGACCGTTATAGCTGGGACTCGCCATACCAACCACACAGACAAATCATCCTCATTCTCTTCCTATTCCATTAATAAGAATTAAGTTCCACTTGGACAGTTTTTCCCAAGAATTGCTGCTTTGTGCAACAGACCCCCGGTTGAATGTTTTCCTCATCACGATATTATTAAGCCCCTCAAGTCTAGGATTACTAGATAGATAGATAGATAGATAGATAGATAGATAGATAGATAGATAGATAGATAGATAGATAGAATACTAAAATAAATCGGTAGAGAGAAAGAATGATATAGAAGTAATATCCACTCTGAGAGTTTCTTCCCAAGAATTGCTGCTTTGTGGAACAGACTCTTGACAGTATGTTTTCCCGATCACTGTTATTTAAAACTCTCCAAGTTTAAGGTTAACCTTTATCTTTCCGACATAGTCTTATGAATTGAGCTTCTTGACTTTTCTAATGCTTATAAGTTACCAGACAGTAACCCTCTACCTTGAGTGGCTTTTGGGTCTTGGATATGGTGAACATTAGTAAAAAAAACAAATTTTAAAGTTTCCAACTGAATATAGTTACATTTTGTAAACCTTTCTGCATGAATAGAAAAAAAGAATCAGATAATTGGCTAATTATTATCTTTTGATTCATTCATTTTAAATGTTTATTCCCTTCCATTTGTGGTAAATTCATAAAAAAATATTTATCAATGATATCCCACAATGTAAAAGAAAGTAAAGAAAAATAAGCCCTTGATTCCAACAAAGAAGAAAACCTGCACGAATTTGCAATGGAAGTCATAAATAAGCAAAATAAATCACAATATTACAAGTTCGGTTTAGCAAATTAATGTATTTTCCAAATTCTACGATATAATTTTTAAAATCACATCCACAGACATATGCAAATGATATGCTGTATGCAATCTAATAGTATTAGAGATAGATGACCATAAGTTGTGCGGTGTCGGGCAAAAGAATATTTTTCCAAATCTGGTTTAGTAAAACATCTTATATATAGGGAAATATATTTTTATGATTTTTATTTTCAGTTTCATTCAAGGAAATGTATGCTTGTAAAAGTCCAGCCATTTAAAGCTTTAAAAAAATTGCTCAATTTTTTTAAAAATCGAGCATAAAATCCGTCTTCTTTTAATTTATTTTTAAAGAATTCATGAAGAATGTCATTGAAAAGAATCTTCTTCTTCTTCTTCTTCTTCTTCTTCTAATTGCTGGATTGTTTTGTTTTGTTTTACAGCATATCAACTCCAATGCCGACAAGATTTTTATTGCCGATAATATTTTTCTTTTTTAAGAATGTACGGCTAATATTAATTTTTCAAAAATAGTAATGCTGGTATTAAAACCTATTTTTATACTTTCATAATGTTTTGACCCATTTTGGGAGTTAACTATTTGTCCATAGCTGGGATCCTTGACAGGTGCTACCATCCCGGGTCAGGGTGGACCAGAGAACAACAACGATTAAGAGGTGGTTTCATACTTCTGAAAAACTCCTGATCAAAAGCCGTGCTGTCGGATGTAGTTTATCGTCTTACCCAGGACGCAGATGTAGTTTATCGTCTTACCCAGGACGCGGATGTAGTTTATCGTCTTACCCAGGACGCGGATGTAGTTTATCGTCTTACCCACGATGTTTCTACGTCTGAGTAAAGTTTTGTCTTTTCGTTATCTTTCTTAATCCCTGTTCTGCCATCCATTTACACAAGCTCGTTAGGTAGGTTACATAATGCTTTCCTCTGTTGCGCCTACGTTCAAAATGTCCTGTGTGTGTCAGATTCGCTAAGCCTTTTTATTCAGTATTTTTCCTAGAAATATCAATTTCTGATTGCAAGTAGAAGCGACCTTTTTGCTTCCATGTTCCATAAAAATTCCTCTTTATTCAAATGTCAAGTTCATGATATTCTCAGCATCCTTCTATAGAACCACATTTTTGTTGCTTCAAGTTTCTTCTTCATCTTTGTGGAGATTCTTCAACATTCACTGCCATAGAGGAGGGCTGATATTAAACTACAGTTTGAAAACTCTTTTCTTTGTTTCCAACAAACTTTTCCTGCTTTTTCATACTTTGCTTAGTTTTTTAAAGGCATATTTCTCGATCTGACAACGTCTAGCCCAGCCTATTATGTGTTCTAATTCCTAATCTCCTACATTAAATTTGTTATAAACGATCTATATATATATATATATATATATATATATATATATATATATATATATATATAGTTATTTGAAGTGTTTTGTATTTACTAATTCCCTATTCAGATTTTTTATGATGGCTTAAAGGTATGACCTTTCATCACAACTTTCATTCCAATTTCAATTAATAATTTATTTTTTGGAAAGGTTAATATTGTGTTCTCTTTCTTGGAACACTTGACAGTCGATGTTGAGTTTTTTGAGACTATCTTTATCCCAAATATGAATACCTATGTACCAAAACATAACCCTGAAAATTCGAGTCATGTTCTTAAATAGTTTCCCCAGGTCCAGACTTGTGGATGTCATGTATGGTGCCAAACCCGAGCAGAAATATCTAAACTGTCTGCTGTGTACAACTGCTTTCTAAGATCAATGGTTAAAATGGCTTTGACCGAGTGAAGCCTGTGGGTCTTGTCGAAGACCTCACTTATTTGAACCTTTTAGACTGGTGCTACAGAAACACAAATAAAGAGCAGTACCAAATAACAGAAACCACGTCACTTTAGGACTTTTAACAACAGCAACTAATAAAATGGACGTAAATCGAAGAAAAAATAATGACAGTCATTACACACTACTTCTAATAAATGGTTTGGAAGGAAGCCATCATCAATACTGGAAGGAACTATAACAGCTACTTGACTTGAAAAGCCCCTTTTCCCGAAAAATGATTTTAAGAGAAAGATTATATTTTATTGTAAGATTTTATAAAGTAGTACTGGCTGCTGGGTTAATGACTGCAGAACATTTCCTTATAAGGAAATGGTTAACATTATCAATATGGCAGCTGAAAATAATGCGCATGCGCGAGATACAGCGAAAGATGAAGAGAGAAAGATTATAGAGACCATAATTCATATTTTGTATGGAGATTTTCTAAGCGTATCCTAGATGTGGCACAAGGCCGAAACTATAGGGCAGCCAGTGAGGATCGAAGTCAGTAATAAGTCGTAACTGTCTGAGCTAGACAAGCTTGTTCTCTATTACATCATGTAGAGGTGGCCAGAATGATTTTCTAAGTATAGCTTAGATATAATACAAAACCGAAAGTATGGAGCACCCAGTTAGGATCGAATTCACGACTCAGTCGTAATTGTCTTAACGAGCCAAGTTTGCTAACTATTTCAGTAGATTCAAGTGTTTTCATTCACCATTTGTATGATCACTATTGCTACGGTGTAGGAAGGCCTACTACACTCGCTGGCACTTCAGATTATTCAGAAGACAGTTCATTCTATATTACAATGCATTATTAAGTCTCTTTCGAGTAACTGTGAACACTTTCAAATAGTTTCCTTCAGAGATAAACAAGGTGCTTATATTTTCACCCCTCGCTGCTCTCATTTTCGCCCGCCTGGTTCACAAAAGGAATCTCACACGAGAACTGCAGGCGTCTTCGCTTTGAAGCAAATATACTGAAAACGGGTATCTTCTGCATGTTGCATATTTGAAGCGACATCCAAGACTAGTCCTGTTTTTAATGAGTCATTATTTTGACTTTGTAAATTATACAGTACACAGCGCTTGTGTCCCTGTTTTAGATTGACTACCCATGGAGTGAGGGAAAACAGGCTAATTGGTAACGAAAACGGTCAGGTAAACCCAATTATATTTAACAGGTACTGTAGATATTATATTCGCAAACATATTTCAGTGGATCGGTGAAGAAGGACGATATTATTAAAACTTAAGCCTTTATAAATTAATATAATTTGCATTACATTATCGTGTAAAAGCAATAGACTTTTACCAATTCTGGGCGATTATCTTCGAATCCTTGTGCGCTGCTTTTAATGTACGTCTCTTTCGTTTTAGTTATGTTCTTCATGGTAGACGATACCATTTAGACCCACCAAAATACAGCGCATAACTTTCTGCAGGAGTCGTCATAGTGATTTCAAAAGCGTAGATGTGGCACAAGGCCGAAAATATGGGCCACTAGTGAGGATCGAAGTCACTATTAAGTTGTAATTGATCTAGCAAAATAAGCTTGCTAACTATTACATCACGTTGAGATACGCTGAAACTATGGAGAACCCAGCGAGGATCGAACTCATTACTTAGTCGTAATTGATCTAGCGAGACAAGCTTGCTAACCATTACATCACATTAAAGTAACTGGCGGTTTACTAAACGTAGCTTAAAAGTGGGACACGACTGAAAGTATGAATCAGTCAGTGCGGATCGAACTCACTACACAGCTGTAAGTGATTTTGTAAGACAAGTTTGCTAACCACTACATCACGCTGAAGGGCACATTTGGGGTGTAGTCATGGTTTGGTGAGGGATCCTTCTTTTTTAGTGAGTGCTAATTCTTGGCTCCTTTTTTTTTTTAGAGAATCCAATTATCATCAATGATTCTACACAGGAATGTTTCGGTAGGAAATTTGTCTTTCAATGATGTTCATAGGAGAATTCTTTGTTTAATCTGAGAAAGGATTAGATAATGATGATCCGAGTGAGACCAAGTTTAGATTTTTTCCTGTGTTCATCCATTGATGTTGAACCTTCAGAAATTCGTACAATATCTGATATGGGGAAAAAGGATACAACATTTACAGATTTATATATTAACTAATTTGTAAAGAAATTAAACATTGGAACGTAAAAATTAATGTTTATTTTACTGTAAGTAATGAAAAAGTAATTTCAATTGGTCATATCAAAAGCATCAGGACTTTTCTCCAATCTAATGTAAATATATAACGGCGTCCTGACGTGGTGTAATGGTTAGTAAGCTTGTCTTGCTAGAACAATTACGACTGAGTAGTGAGTTAAATCCTCACAGAGTGCCCCTTGCTTTCGGCCTTGTGCCACATCTAAGCTACGCTTATAAATAACCCTAATATAAATGTACGGTGAATTATATTATCATAGAATTATTTAGTCTGCACTTCACATTAATTCAAGAGAGGGGTTCAGTCACTTTCTAACTAATGTGACGTGGCTTCCCTCTGTCTTTTCTTCAAATATATTCATGGCAACTGCTCTGTCGATCTTTTATCCCTGGTGTCCGACTACATGAATTGAAGTGTGCTACTAGATTGGTATCTAGGTCCCATCGTTTTACTGTCGAAATAGCTAAATGCAACCGCCATTTTCTTTTCCAGCACTTCCCGACAGTGGAATTCCCTTCCGTTTATTTGTTTCCTTGGTAACTTTCAAAAGTTTAAATGTAAAATCAATCGACATCTTTGGTTTTCTTAGATACGGTTCATCTTTTATCTTTTCCTCAATCCTCCCTATTCTCAGTCTTCTCTTTCAATTGCACTGCTGGTAACCGCCTGCGTATTGGTGACATTACCGGCTTGTTTGAGGTGAATTGATAAAAAAATTGCTGAAATAAAATTATTTTCTTCGACGAAATATATCAAAATAGAAGTTTTCTAAATTGTCTTATAGATTTAAAATAATTTCTTGTATTTATATTATAGTTGATTTGTAACATCGCTAATAGATCGCTTCGTATGTTTTCCATTTTTTGTGTAGCGTTTAGTATTTGTCATTGTGTGGACATAAAGGTGTATATGTTTCAGATGTGAGAAGAATCGTATTGCTGACAGAAAATCTGTTCGGATATTGATCTTTCGATGTCTGTTTGATGGAGTCTTTCTGTTTTCTGCATTTGCATCTAAGATAAAAAAAAAAAATCATTGGTCAGCAGTTATCTTGTCCATTAATTAGGACGAGGTTAAGGAGAAGTGGAATTTATCTCCGGACATATCATCCATGTCTTTCGTTTCGTTGTGATCTAATTAAGACACTTCTTTTCGTAATGAAAGCCTGTGTTCGTGACGTTAATAAAGTGCTCTTTATCTGCAAGTACACCGCGACGTGTAATAGATTCGAAGGCACAGAATAATAGCGAATGATACGTTTCAGAAACTAAGATATTTAAGGATCAAAAAAGACTGCTGGAATGCTATGTAATGATTAACGTCCTACAGAGCAATGAATGCTGGTCAATTTCTTCACGAAGAAGCGACTGAGATGTGTTTTTTTTCCGTTGATTGCTGAGATTACCATGGAGAGAACACGTGGCCAATGGGAGAGTTTTAAAGAGAATAGAAACAAGAGTCAGCTGAAATATTTAGAACTCACAATGAGGAAAGAATGTTTGGGGAATTTAACCCACATAGGGTACACTGAAGAAAAGAAAAGTTTAGGAGTGGACCGAAGAACCTATTTGATATGTCTGTGTAAATGAATGAAGGAACTAATTCCATAATGTCAAAGCGGTATCCAAGATAAGAAAGCATTTCTGAGAGTAACAAAAGAGAGGAAGGTGTAGAGAGCCATGATTGCCCAACGCTCTGAAAGAAAACAGAGAGGGAGAGATAGAGAGACACAGGGAGATTGCTATTCAATTTCACACCAACTGATTTTATTAATACGCAATGTTTCGGCAGTTGTGACCTCCGGCCTTCAGGTGTCAGTGGATCTGGGTAACTTTGGGGGAATTTCGGACCGAACTCATTATATAATCCGCGGGAGTGGGGATTTTTCTTGTTCCGCTTTTCATGTCCCTTTTTATGTTTCTACAGAGTCTTATTATGTGCTATAAAGACCAGGGATTGGACTCACAATAACTATGCCACCAAATGCAAGGGACGATAGCCTAGAGGAGTAACACGTTTGTTCATGAATTTTGTGATATAGTAATTGTAAGTTCAATCCTTGGGTAGGGTAGTACAGATTCGACTGTCACAGGCAAATAATAACAGAAAAGTACGGAAAAATAACAAGACGACTCAAAGTGTGATACAAAAATCCGAAGGTACTTCGGAATAGTAAAGTTAACATTCAGAAATTAAGCAAATTAGAAATATATCTTTAGAAACAAAAAAAAAAAGGAAAGGAAAAAAAAAAAGTGGCCGAACTGGGATATACTATCTCATTTCCAATAGAACAGCGAATGCCGCGCAGTTTACATACAAATGAAGAAAAGGCATGAAACCACAGAGTTTGTTATACTGGAACACACCTATTCTATAGTTAATAGAATCTCCCACCTATAATAAGTAGGAGTAGTAGGAGTAGTCAGTCGCTCAGTAAGTTGGCCAGTCAGTCGATGCCGGACGACCGTTAGTCGGATATTAAAGTATCAGCCACCACAACTAGATTGCTGCGTCATTAACTATTATATCAAGTTCCTAACGTTTTGTACGTCGAACCTATTTTAGGACCGACTTAGTGAAATACAAGCCTTCACTGTGAAACTACTCTATAACAGAGTTTGATTCTACCGACGAATAATGAACAGACAAAAAATGTGAGCAAAGGTGGGGGACTGTTAAGGAAAATAAGAAATAAAACGATATATATATATACAATCAGAAAGAAATGAAATGTCTGGGAAATATGAGGGTTTGAAGAGTTTAACACTCACAAGGACATATTCAAGATAGGCAAGGACAACAGCAAATAAGATTTTTGACGAGTTTCAGTGGCAGGGCAAGGTGCAAATAAAAGTGACAAAGTAAGTGCATAAAATAACAATACAGGATGTTGTGAAGAGTCATGTCCGTTTGATTACTGAAATAACATAACACACATAAATGGAGTGATATTACATCAAAGCTTTTTTTATTTTTGCATTAAATATGGCAAAAATGTTTCTTAACCTTTTGACCCCTGTATTTGTAAACAGTTTTAAATGTTCTGTCTGAGTTCCTGAGACAAAATTCGCAAATAATTGGTATGTAATGTTTAACGGTAGACATAAAATTAGTTACAAGTGTTTACCGACCGTTCAACCGGTAGCTGGGCATTAAGTAATTTTTCTGTACCACTGTTCAACCGGTGACTGAGAATTACGCCATTTTTCTCTACCACCGGTAAAGGGGAAGTCGGGGTTCAAACGGTTATATTACAATCGGATTTAACAAACTTTTGTGGTTATCGGGCAAAATTCTACTCGATCAGTTCATTAATAATGCTTCATAATAATATGAGAATATGTTAAATATATTTTTGTTGCAACATAAACAGTGAAACCTGTTTGAACATCAGTTTTTTTTTTCTTAGTTATATCTCTTGACTGGTAATCAATAGTTAAGTCCTTGCGAGTGCTTCTTTGCAGTGAATAGAATAAAAGAAATTAAAAGACAATCCTTTTTTTTTCTTTCTCTCTCTCGTGTGTGTCTTTGCTTTTTAAAAGAAATATTTCTTCATGTTTCCTTTCAGCTCGTCCTACGCCCATTCGCATTTTTTTTTATACCTGATTTTTTCTTTGATTTTTGTGCATCCTTCTCTTTCCTTTTAGTTTTATTCCCACCCCCAACTATTTCCTATCTGCACCCACAGCCGCTTCTCTCCTTTGATGGTTTTTCTCACCCAGACAAGGCAGTTGAAAGCTTTCCAGGGTCAGTGGATGATGTTGAAAAGAAACCTTATTTAAACATTGGTTCTTTCACCGATTTCCTGACCACATAACCGTACTGGGTATGACGATAAACTACATCTGGCAGCAAGGCCTCTGATCGGGAGGCTTTGGGGAGAGTGGAACCCTACCTTAATTGCTGGTACATCCTGACCCAGGGTGATACCACCTGTTAGTTGTCCCATGGGCAAATAGTGAACCCCCAAAGCGAGGTCAAAACATGAAACTATACGTTACAAAAAATTACCAGCAATACATTTTCATTGTAAAAAAATAAATTAAAAAAAAATTACCAGCAATATATTTAAAAATAAAAAAAAAAACTCACTAAAAATAAAATTTTGACATCAAATGACCCATAAGGAGTTGATATGCCGTTAAACGAACAAACCAAACCAGTCCTACTACATAAAAAGCGGCATTTTATTCTTGAACTGAGAACCCAATTTCAGACGGGTTGCTCGAGTAAAAGAATCTTTTTAGTATACTGCATTTCCAAAAGACTAATGGAATCTTACGACAAAACAGAAGTCACATGAGAAATATCACACGACAAACCAACAGCAATAATAATAAAAAAAAACAACATCAGGAGACCCCCCCCCCGGCTCCCGCTTCTTAGCTTTCAAATATAACGGTAGATCAATAAGTCTGTAGTCTGAGAAACTTCTTAAAGCAGGATTCATTTAACTTATTCAAGGAATGTCCGTCTCTCATCCGGACCTATTCGAATCTATATCTGCTAGCTTTGTTTTTCTACACGAAACGCAGAAACAGTCATTTTTAAATGGATTTTTTTAATTCGAAATTGTTTCCTATTACAATAAACGTTATTTTTATTCAGTATTCGTGTTTGAGTTGACATACCTGTTTTTATTATTTAAACAATTAAATTAATATCAACCGGCCTAGGTTGAGATGTCTAAAGAAAATGGTGTGTTTCCTTTCTTGTAACTTCAAAAATATATATTGTCTTTCTATGAATTCGAAACGGCATAAAATATGCAAATGTTTGTTTAACAAGTCGTATGTTTGTGAAACCTGATTAAACAATGAATATCAAGCAAAAGTAAAAATACTAGAATTTCTTTTTTCGTTTTTCCATATCCCATTCGTTGATGAAGCTTTAATAAAAGTGAAACATGTTTGATTGATACACGTTTTACTATTTGATCTTTATCTTATCATATATATATATATATATATATATATATATATATATATATATATATATATAATATATAATATATATCCTTAAAAATCCATCTGGTTATAATTTATTTTGTGCACATTTACATCCATCTATTCAGAAAAGGGTTTTGTTAATAATATTTTTGTTTATTAACAAAACCCTGGTCTGAAGAGCTGTATCTAAAAGTCCACGAATTAAATTATAACCAGATGGATTTTTAAGAATTCTTAATTTTCTATACTTTTCACGTCTCTCTATTGGAAATGTGCACCTTGTCTTCCTTTTGTCCCCTGACTAAATCAGGAAACCAAAAATGTTTTTAATTCCTGGACAACCATCACTGTTCTGATCTTCACCTAAATGCGTCATATATATATATATATATATATATATATATATATATATATATATATATATATATATATATATATGTGTGTGTGTGTGTGTGTGTGTATGTATTAATGTGGATAAATCAACTAGATATTAGCAACCGTACATACGTGCGTTAGCGTGCATACCCATGTAAGCTAATAAATATTTATTCGATTTAATATAAGGTGCTCAATGTGATTTTAACAGAGTTAAGAAGTATATATTAATATATATATATATATATATATATATATATATATATATATATATATACATACGTTCAAAGTGCAACTTAAGGTTTCGTTGAATATACATATATACACACGTGTGTGTGTGCTTACTAAGAATAAATATAAATTTGTTCCTCACCACCACAAGGGAGATACACACACACATGCATACATACGCATACACACACACACACACATATATATATATATATATATATCCTTATGCCTAAATATATCAATATAATTAATCCATTCTGACCTACGTTCGTACATTACTACGTAACTTCATAATGAAAAATACTATTTATTTTACGCAGCAAATACTTTTCAACAAAATCTCTTTCGGTGTTCATGCACATAATCCAACATTTGTCTATTAGTCAAATAAATCGCATATTATCAAGTAAAAAATTACTAGTGAAATTCAGCTATTAACTCTTTCATTCAACGGACTTATTGTTTGAATTTTATATTGACTGATTTGGCTCGCTTGTTTTGTTAGGCTGTTTTAGATATTCTATACGCGAAAATAGTCGGTGTTCAATCCCCAGGATTTGACTAATGGACGTTGATCTCTCACCTAATATTTGACTTGTGTATTGTATTGAATTAAGTTTAATGAATATGAATAAAAAAAGATGAGAAGAGAGAGAGAGACAGACAGACAGACAGAGAGAGACTGAGAGAGACATACAGAGAAAGCGAGAGAATGAAGTCAGAATAGAAGATGAAAGTAAAACAGAAAATGCAGGAAAAAAGAATGAATGAAAAAGACGAGAGGCTGAATACGAAAGAGAAAATAAAGAAAAGAGATGATGAAGCAGAACAAGAGATGAAGGAAGAGAAAAAAGGGATCAAAGAGAAAAATGAATAAGAAAGATATTGAAGAAGAAAAAAAGATGAAAGATTAAATGGCCCGAGAAAAAGAAAAAGAGAGAAAAGATGAACAAGAAAAAGAAAAGAAAAAGAAAACTAAAAGGAATTTGATGCTGGCCTTCGGCATCAGCTCCACGGCTACGGTGACACAGGACAAATATTTGGTTTAATCTAATAGTTCCTAACAAATCGGGAAATGAAGGTCGTGTCGAACAGGCTCGCTTCCAAATCATTTCATACGAACGCGTGGGTACCCCCCACCCATATTTCTACTTCGTAACTATGTTGTTGCTTATCTTCATCAATGATCTTCCCGATGCCATCTGTTCATAAGTGTTTATACAGATGGCACTACCATTTACTCTTGTCTCAATAGCAAATCTGACAAAACTGGCAAATTCTCTTGAAAAATATCTCTAATCAGTGGTGAATTGAGAGAAAGAAATGGCTTATAAAAAATATAAAATAAAACTGATTTCATTAAATTACCACTGGGGATTTTTTCTACTTGCCATGAGCATGGCTGATGGTAAGTTCCAGAAGAGCAACACATTACGACTTCTTGGCCTCACGTTTTCCAGTGACTTGAAATCGAATCAATTGCTATGTGTATTGCAAGGAAAGTTGGGTCACTGTGTCATGCCAGAAGTTTTTTTTTCTCGCCAGAATCCATCTTGTACATTTTTATACTTACCATTTGTCTATGCATTGTATACTCTTGCCATATCTGGTCTACTGTTCCTGCTGTACATTTCAGGATTCTTGAGAAAATCCAAAGACGGATCTGTAATGTAATCGATTCTGATCAGGAATCTCGACTACAGTCACTTTCTCATCGACGTAAGGTGGCTTCCCTCTGTGTTTTCTACAAATAGTTTCGTGGTAACCACTCTGATGAATCTTTCCCCCTGATTCTCCAATCTCACGAATTTAAGCGTGCTACTAGATTGTCAAATAGGTCCCAGCATTTTACTGTTGAAATAGATAAATGCAACCGCTATGTCTACTCCAACAGTTTCTTTTCTCGCACTTTCCACCTGTGGAAATCCTTTTCGTTTTCTTGCTTCCCTGATAACTACAACCTTTAAAAATTTATATGCAACGTCAATCGCCATCTATTTTCTTGAATGTTTAATTTTTTTGTCCTTTTCTTAATCCTCCCCATTCTCAGTATTCCCATTCTCTTTCCCTTTCACTCCCTGAAAGCCCCTGCGTACTAGTGGAATTACCCCCTTGCTTGGGGTGAAGTGATAAAAAAGAAAAAAAAGACACAGAATCAGCAGGAAAACTGAGGCAGGTGTTGTTGCAGTTGCAGTAGCATTACTGCTACTTGAATATGTGGGAGGCGTAGTGGTTAATGGATAAAGTGATGTAGGGTGGTGTAGGGGATAATGGATAAAATGATGTAGTAGATTTGAGGGTGGTGTAGTGGTTAATGGATAAAATGATGTAGTGGATGTAGTGGATGTGTGGGTGGTGTAGTGGATAATGGATAAAGTGATGTAGTGGATGTGTGGGTGGTGTAGTGGATAACGGTTCAAGATGAGAAATTAGAGAACCGATTTCGAATTCCAATCGAGTTCTTTGCATTAATTTGCGTGAGATTACACTTGAGAAAGGTATAAATCCATCTTTTCTCCCCCTGCTATGGGTTATATACAAACGCAGATTGGGCTCTCGAACCGTGGTAGGCAATCAATTAAGGACAACTTTGAATTCCAAACCGTATTTTGCTCTGGGAAGAAGCCACGGGTTGGTCTTTTGTGAGACATACCAACTGGACGCCACCCTTGCCAGGGTGACGGTGATGACATAGGTAAAAGCGTGATTGATGTGATCAATGTTAGAATTTAAAAGACCAGATTTGTGAAAATGAGATGCAATGTTGTCATGTAAAAGATCATTCATATTGGACAATCAATAAGACCTAATTAGTCCGAGTCAGTTCGAAACTGTGGGAGCGCATAGGATAGCAACTTGTGGTTCACTAATATATGCGCAACCAAAACCCTTACGCTGACACATGGGGGCATTCTGTGGGACGAACTACTTCAGTAAGTAATGTTTCTTTATCTACAGTAAAAGGCAGCAGTTTATACCGGTGTGAATATTTAATGAGCATGAAGACGAATAAAAATAGAAGGTAGAAGAAAAAATAAAATGAAATGAAAATAGGCAGAAGAAATGGCAAGACATGAAGAGAGAAATCAATATTTTTTTTAATAAAAATTACCTTCCCTTCGAGCTAAAAGATAGAGTAATAAAATAAAACCAAAAACTATATATATATATATATATATATATATATATATATATATATATATATATATGTGTGTGTGTGTGTGTGTGTGTGTGTGTGTGTTTGTGTGTGTGTGTGTGTTACTTGTCGGTGGAATTAATATACATATACATTATCGGTGGAAATAATATATATATATATATATATATATATATATGTGTATATGTGTATTATATATATATATATATATACACTAATGTCTGTCTCAAACTGGCAATCGTTGCTCTTGAGACATTCGAAATGTTCGCAATACGCTATCGATTTATTGATTTTTTCCACGTCGTTGATTCTTTTTTGAGTTTGGTTTGGTTTGGTAAGTTTGCAGGAAACACTAAATCCAGCATTTTTTGTCGTAACTTGTAAATCATATACCCAAGAAGAATTCATTGTCTTCCCATATATATATATATATATATATACATATATATATAGATAGATAGATAGATAGATATAATGAATGATAGATAGATAGATAGAATGAATGATAGATAGATAGATAGATAGATAGATTGATTGATTGAAACAATGAAAACAACGGTAAAAATAGAAATAATATAACACCTTCCATTTTGCACAAAAAAGAATTCTCTTGACCCAGTGTGTCTTTATCTGAATATTTTTTAATGAGAAATTGTAAAATGTTATTTCGAAAAGAGTATACCATATATTATTTTAATTCGTCTGGAAAAGATTTTTTCACTAAATTATTATAATTCCGAAGAGCATATAAATCCAGGGAGAACTCAATGTCGACTACTGTATATAGTAATATTATTTGCGACACACGCACCCCACAACAATACATTCTATTTTATCTATGTTTATGTGATGTCTATAGAACCCCACTCCATATATATATGCATGTATGTATGTATATATCTGTGTGTGTGTAAATAAATTACAGACATTATGTCTTCTAATTTTTAATAAAATCCGTTCATACTCATGAATAACCTTCCGTGTATTGATGTTAAAGGATGAGAGAAATGTCCTCTAGCTGTTGAATTTTATTTTATTTTCATTTCCCAAGTACTTTCGATCTTTATCCAAGATCATCTTCAGCGGTGCAAGTAGTACAAAATTATATGTTGTTCATTCGTATAAGTATTTATATAAAGATGTGTGTTGTTTCCCATTACCGTAATTTTTTTGAATTTGGAATTAAATGGAGATTTTTTGAAGATGGAATTAAATCAATCCCAAAGATATTTGGGTGAATGAGCTCGGCCGAAATTTGAACACATCAAGCCGATCGACCTTACGGTATAACCTAGTATACATGTAAGTACTTTCATTCCACGAAGACTTTCTTTGCAGATTGACCATAGATTCTCGATAGGATTTAAATCAGGAGTTTCCAAGCCAGTGGATATTACTTTGACTTGCTCACTGGTAAGGCTTGCCAATGTGTTTGTGCAGCGTTACCATGTTCGTACGCTTCCTTGGAGTAACATCCATCACAGACAATGACCATAAGACAACTAAGCGACAGTCGAGACAATAGCATCTGGACGTGATAAAAACTTGATGCAATCACGGATGACACAATATTTTTCAAGGCCAAACAAATTTCATCGTACATCCCGAAAACAGATTCATATTACTGCACACCACTGCAAAATGACCTAATCTGAGGAAAAAAATAGAAATCGATTGCACCCTGTCACTCTAGTGAAAGAAAGGAAACTAAGGCTGTTGTTTCAATTAATTTGCGTAAGGGTGTAGATACTTGTGAACACCCTCAATCAGAGACCGTCATACGGCTGGGTTACTCGACCCTGAAAATATTCCCAACTGCAAGGTTATCTGCTTTTTTTTTTTTTTTTATCAAAACCGTTTACCATAGCGCGAATATTTGGCTGTGGCGCATGTGCTTTGTATACACTTATTAGACTGGATGTCATAAAATTAATTTCTCGAAATTTCATAAATTTAAATAAGTGTCTATGTTTGGGGGTAACAGATGTAAAAAAATATATATTTTACCAAGATTTTTTATATTTTATCAAGATTTATTTAGTTTGTTTTGTACGGTTTATCAACAGTTTGTGGTATATTTAAAACCGAACACATTTGAGAGTGGAGGAATAATTATTTGTTGCAAGTACATATTGCATTAAAATGTTTTGGGGGATAAGAATGATTATTCTAAATACAAGTAATAATATTTAACCAATAGCTGGGGGGGAAGAGGAGACGTGAAGTAAGAGAGAGAGAGAGAGGATAGAGAGGAAAGAAAAATATAGAAAGGACGCACTAGAATAATGTTTATAGATTTCTTTTTTTTCAAATGAAACTAATTTTTGTATTGTTATTCTTTTATGCTTCGTGTCACCTGGTGGAGGTGGATAACATGCCTCTCCACAACTTCCTCTCATTTATAACCCTAATGTTTATTCCATTACTGTCCTTCCCACTATATGTTCTACCATCCAAACTCGTAACATTTCCCCCTAACCCTCTTCCCTTCAATATGCCTTGTGAGTGTCAAATTCGCCAAGCTCTATATCTTCATTATGTGCCCCCAAAATTTCTATTATCATTTTCTGATTCTACGTCCAAGTGTCGCTTTTGTTTCCATTTTACTTAAAATTTCTTTTTCAATCATATGTTCCATATATAGTATTCTCAGCATCCTTCTGTAGTACATTTTAGAAATATACGGGAATAATGGACATAATATGATTTCTGGGGAAATAATTTTATCGAAAAGGGATTATAACGTGTTTAGAAATGAAAAACTTTAAAAAAAAAAAAGGAACATTTTTTTTTGTTTTTGAAAAAATATTTTGCATTTCGTTTGCAAAATTTCAAATTTGATCTAAAAATAATTTTATTTAACAATATTATATTTACATTTGTAAACAAATTTTACTTAAAAAAATAAATCTTAAATTTATATATATATATATATATATATATATATATATATATATATATATATTTTTTTTTTTTTTTTTTTTTTTTTTTTAAGCATTGTGCCCCAAGCAAGGCGTGAAGCCACTAGGATGCAGGGGGTTTGGAGCGAGAGCAGATAAGAGTGATAGGAGAAAGGAAGAGGAGAAGGATAGTGGGTAGATCAAGGTAACTGGAGATGTCGATTGACATTACATTTGAATAGTTGGAGATTATAGCTTTCGGGAAACAGTAATTGGGGAGGGTGTTCCACTGGCGAGAGGTGCGAGGTATGAAGCTATTGGAGTAGAAGAGACGGCTACATTTGAAGGTTTCTACGGTGTAAGAGTGAGAGCGTGATGCCAGCCTCGTAGGGCGCTTGAATTCATGGAGTCTGGGAACCAGAGAGAGCAGCTCATCAGAGCAGTTACCATGGAAGTATTTGTAGAAAAGACAGAGAGAGGCTACGGCGCGTCTGTGAGAGAGTGACTGTAAGCAAGACGCTAGATCAGGGCCAATTAGATTACATATCCTTCTCTGGATCTTGTCGAGAACTCCGAGGTAAGCAGAAGGTGCTCCAGCCCATATATGGCAGCAATACTCCATGCAAGGGCGAATGGTTATATATATATATATATATATATATATATATATATATATATATATATATATATATATTGACCAGGTAAAAAAAAAATCCGTTGGTCAGAATCCAAGTAGATCCTATTAATATAAAATATTAAAACTGATCCTTCAAAGAGAGCTCAATATAATTTTTACTATAGAGAATATAAATGAATTACAATTAATGAGATACAAACGAATTCTGTCATACAGACAATACTCTTGGCCATGGAAACGAAGTTTTTTCCCTGGTCTTAACAATACAAATATATTTACTAAATTTTTTAATTTTAGTAAATATATTTGCATTGATAATTTCAGGGAAAAACTACGTTTCAATGGCCGAAATTATCATCTGTGTGAGGTAAATCGTTTAGATCTGATATATATATATATATATATATATATATATATATATATATATATATATATATATATAATCGACTCTCCCGTCGCGTTCGACGTATGAGGTCAGGCCGGTAAGTCCCAGGAAACCGACATGCCGACACCGGCACATAAGATTTGTTTATAGTGGTGAAGGCCTTGTGCAGGACCAGCCACACTTTTTGAGGACGAATACAGAAACCTGGTGCACCGAATGCATGCCACAAGGTTCCCAAACGACCCTTCTGCAGGTTTTGAATTCAGAGTTGTCCTTCTCCTAGACCAGTTGCCATCCAAGGCTATAGAACCCAGTCTGTCCTGCTATTTTACCCATAGCTGGAGGGAGATGAAGAGGATACATACCTTTCCCAAGGTTATTAGCACGTAAGTGAATGCAGTGGATTCGACTGGAATTCGAACTCGGCTCTGCGATTCCTCAATCCAAGCACCTATAGGAGGCACGGTGGAGCAGTGGTTAGCGGCTTGGATTGAGGAATATATATATATATATATATATATATATATTGATACATGTTTCATTAAATAATATAGAAAAGTGTTGTCTATTTATTTTATGTAAATTCTTTTCATATCGTCTGATAAGCTTAATAACATTATCATTAAACGAAGAATGAAAATCACAATATTGATACATATTTTTATCCTATCTAAGCAGCTCATGATGTCGTCGTGAAAACGAGTTTGTAGTGTGACGCTTGACACTACATTTGAATGATAACTCTAATATTTTTAGGCATTTAAAACAACATGCCTGGCCGCATACATAATCCCGGAATATCCTTGTTGAAAACACAGTTATAATTTAACATGAAAACAATAAACAAAACCTACAAATCTGAACAAAATAAACTATGAAATCTCCCCAAATATTCTTAAATGCCTATAATTGGTAACAGAAGCCATTGGGTTATACCAATGGATTCCCGTACTTAATACTTTTTCAATTCACTCTCGTGTGACGTCATGAGTTGCGGTGCGATTTTCGCTTCCATCGTCTTTATATATATGAGTTTGTCGTTGTTTGGAAATCTTCCATGTAAACAGAAAAAGACTATCATCAATGACTTGTCCGTGTATTGCTTAATATATTGTACTGTAATTATCATCTTTGATAATGGCTTATGTAAACCGAAAGCTTAGATAGGATTAAAAAATTTGTATCAATATTGTGATTTTCTTTCTTCGTTTAATGATAATGTTATTAAGCTTATCAGATATTATGAAAAGAATTTACATAAAATAAACAGACAACACTTGTCTATATTATTTAATAAAATATGTATTAATGAAAAATGCTGCCTAAAATACACTATATATATATATATATATATATATATATATATATATTTGTTTTTAAACTACACTTCTCCATGATAAAAACAGTAAACTCGACCTTGCTAAACGAAACGCTTCTCTGTGGCTAAATCTGTAAGCACGTTAGGAATATATATATATATATATATATATATATATATATATATATATGTATGCATATTTTATGACAATTATTTTAAGACATTTTTATGTTTATACATTCTTTTTTATAGACACAAATATTTAAGTAAATGCTCTGTTTTTATAAACAGTATTAACGACATTTACCGCCCTGAATGTCTGAGAATGTCCGAGAAAATATTCGTCCTCCGACAGGAATCGAACCTGTATCCTAATACTGTTCATTATAAAAACAGAGCATTTACTTAAATATTTATATCTAGAAAAAAGAATGTACAAACATAAAAATGTCTTAATATATATATATATATATATATATATATATATTCATGAATTATTCATACAAAAACAAATGCAAAGGTTAATGATTTAATTGGCGAGAAATCCATCGTCGCAAAAAATTCAAATAATATACAAAAACCTCCGAATCCGTTATGAATGAAAAGATCTTTGTTTCTATAAATTTCTGCCGTGTTAGTTCTTATTTTTACTACAAGCTTTCGTCTGTTCCTACAGACATCTTCAGGTATAGAATAGATGTTGTTCTTGTTTTTTCTCTCAGTAATAAGAGGACAACGAAAATATATGTATTGTTGTATCCGAAAAATGCTATTGGAAATGAGTTATTGTTTTTGGAGCGTGCAGTAGCAAAGCTGAGTTTGATTTTAAATTTTACAGTTGTGCGTTCTTGTACAAATATGGTGATAAGCGAATTTTTTACTGGTAAATTTTCTGAAGATGTCTGTAGGAATAGACGAAAAAGCTTGTAGTAAAAAAAAATAAGAACTAATGCAGCAGAAATTTATAGAAACAAGGATCTTTTTCATTCATAACAAGTTCGGAGGTTTTTGTATATTATTTGAATTGTTTGCGACGATGGATTTCTCGCCAATTAAATCATTAACCTTTGCATTTGTTTTTTGTGTGAATAATTCATGAATTTGTAAATTGATTGCACGTTTATCAAATATATATATATATATATATATATATATATATATATATATATATATATATATATATATATATATGTGTGTGTGTGTGTGTGTGTGTGTGTGTGTGTGTGTAGAAAGAGAGAGAGAGAGATGCCAGGATGTAGGCAATAGAATCTGGTCTACCATACTGACAGAACGCAGGTGTTAATAATAAGTGAAACGGTCAAAACTACTATCAATAACAGCCCAAAACAGGGTCTTCAGACATTTTATGTACAATTTTGATCCTGATGTACACATATTTTATTTTTAAACAATATTAAGAAAAAGAAAAAAACAACACTAAGTACCATCAACTATGAGCACGTCGACAATATGCTGACAGTGTTCTAAAAATAAAACATGCCTACAACTCTAAATGCATATTTAAACCATCCATACATGCAGTTAATAATAAACATGAAATCATCCTTCATAATGGCTAAAAGTATAGATGAATACATATACAGACACAGAGACACACACACACACACATATATATATATATATATATATATGCGTGGGGGTGGGGGTGGGGGTGGGGTGTGTGCGTGTGTGTGTGTTTATAAATGTAAAAAACAACATGAAAACTGTAATATTAGCCGACGCGTTTCGTCCAATGGGAACTTTTTCAAGGCAAAAACGAAATGAATTTATTTAAAACAAAGTAACTAATAATAACAAAACAAAATGTCCTTAGCAACTGAAAGAATTTAGAAAACGCTATTATATTCATTATTATATTTTTCCAGTTGCTTCTTTTCGTTTTTGCCTTGAAAAAGTCAGTCCACATTGGACGAAACACGTCGTCTAATATTACAGTTTTCCTATTGTTTTTACATTTATAAATATTGTCTTTTTCAACAGGTCAACTCTCAGAAATCTTTCATATATATATATATATATATATATATATATATATATATATATATATATATATATGGTAATTGAAGAAAACATTCATGAAAGTATAATGCTTCAAAAAAATATCCGATGATACATTTCGCTCATTTTGGTCTTCATCCGATCGAAGACGAAAAAAGTGTGTGTGTGTGTGTGTGTGTTAGTCGGATATAGAATACGAACAGAAGAAAAGAGTAAAAAGTGGAGAAGCTTTGTAATGACGAGATTAGATTTTGTGTATTAGGTAGGCGTCTTTAAGTCAAAAGGAGACACCTTTCCTTTCATTCTGACAAGCGCGTTGTCATTAAAAAGATTTTCCACTTTGTCTCATTTCTCCAGTATATATATATATATATATATATATATATATATATATATATATATATATATATATATATTTTTTCATTTTTTTTTTAAATGTAATATGCCTAACAAAATCATTATTAATGAAACTTAACCTAGCCATTTGTGAATGCAATTCTGTTTGTGAATTCTCGTACTCTTTCGGAGATAAATATTGGTCACACAAAGACCACACTCTCTTGTGAGTTACCTTGCCACTTAATATCTAAAATGTTGTTTTGTGACTCCTAACAAACTAATTATTAATTTTTTAGATGTATATACATTACGTATAAATCATCAACATCGTCATCATCATAATCATTATCCTCTTCTTCCTCCTCCTCATTATCATCAGGCATTCAGTCAGTCAGTCACGTGATCGCATGTGTGAACACTCGACCAGTTCCCTCAAAATATCTTGGGTGGGGGGCAGGTTTTACTTGGCAAAGCCCATACCCCACGAAACAACACTACAGCCTATATCCACCAACGTCACGGACACGTGTTCGTTGATTTCATCGGCAGAATCTTCCGACCTGGTTGTTTGACTTCTGTCTCGGAATACCTTACAAGGACGTGTCATCACCGCATGGCCTGCATACATCACTGTGGTATCCGTTTTACTCCATTGTTCAAGATAGCAATGAAACCTAAAAGAAGATTTATCCACCATTTGACTGGTTTTGATTTTTATCCTTCATTGTGTATATGTATCTAGAAACTTTCCTCGTCAGAAATGGCAGTTGGGGGAACCAGTTTACTTTCTGATGAAGCGGCAGGTAGTAACGGGTTACGTGGTACCAGTATCACACACAGACACACACACAAAAAACAAACACACACATATATTATGCTGTAAACGGATCGTCATCACATATCAATATTTATTATTATTATTTACTTTGATTTCAGATGTCTACTCATTTTTTTCCGGGTCCTGCCCTGGGACCTAACATTAGAAATGGCGTCATGACATTTTCCACTGGAAATAAAAACCCCAAAAAATCCAAAATATTTTACCTTGTAAGGTGTTGGCTGAACACGTGAGAACAATTTTTTGTACCTCTTTAAGGCATGGGCTTCTAGGAATTCCTTTAATTAGTCTACCTGAATCTTTTCCAACCAATCCGAGGTTGCCATATTGATCACAACGTTTCGGCCGTTGTACGCTCCGGCCTTCTTCAGTTGGTTGGAATGTCGAACTGAACCCTTTATTTCGCTCGTAAATAATCTGTGTACGAATTTCTGAGACTTATGAACTTAATATCTTCAGCAACCATTTTTACGAGTGCTCATATTGCAATTTTTTCTGTTATTATTGCATGCCTTATACCAGAGCTCATATTGCGATTTTCGTTATTATTATTGCTTTTCTCTGACACTCCTTATTACTGGTTCACATATTCTTTTCATTTCTATGCTTGGTCGGCTCAGGAGATTTTTGTGGCCTAGAATATGTACTGGTTCCTGGTTAAGGCAGTGGAGAACTTGGAGAGGTGAATTAACAGGAGATAACTGATAAATGACATCTATTAGACATGGCACGGGGAACTAGAACAGTCGACCCCAGCGAGTGAA
Organism: Acanthosepion pharaonis; assembly: GCA_903632075.3. Lineage (NCBI taxonomy): Eukaryota > Metazoa > Mollusca > Cephalopoda > Sepiida > Sepiidae > Acanthosepion > Acanthosepion pharaonis. Next base: position 1,130,097 of record CAHIKZ030000986.1, on the reverse strand, counting down.
ATAAAGGGTTCTGTTAGGCATTCCAACCACCTGAAGAAGGCCGGAACGTATAACGGCCGAAATGTTGTGATAAATATGTCAACAAAGATGAGGACAATAGTGCGAATAATGGAAATGGAAAATGTTGTCAATTTCAAATCTTTTCATTTGTACCCCCTTACTTCTTAAAATAACGATCAGCATTCATATTTATGGTTGTGATTGCCATGTTTTGTTAAATTTGTTAACCTGAAATGCAATAGGGGAATTTCTGCGAGTATATTATAAATATATATATATATATATATATATATATATATATATATATATATATATATACACACAAGGTGTCCATAAAGTTCGTGTGCACGTTATTTGTATTTGCGATAAAAATAATCTGTAAAAAATGTTATAAAGTTAAATGTACCTAGTTTTAAGTATAGCTAAAATAACTAATGTGATTTCAGGCATTACTGTAAATCAGTTGGCAAATGTTTTCCGTGAACTGCAAAATCGTATTACCCTTTGTATTGCTAATGATGGAAGACATGTGGAAACTTAAATAAAATTTCAATAAAACCTTAAAAAATATAGATTTACTTCTTTCTACTCCTTTTTACAAACAAATTATTTCTATTGCAAATACAAGTAAAGTTATAAATTTTTAAAGTGCACACGAACTTTATGGACACCCTGTATATATAATAATTTTAAACCGTGAAAAATTCACGGTTTAAAATTATTATTATTCCATCTCTTTAAATGATAAATAATGTATGTATGTATGTATAGCTGGCCACTTGTATTTGAGGATACTCATCTACTAGGGCAGCTAACCAATCTCTATTGCAGACGCTTTGTTTATTCAATACAGCCTATCTCTGGTTTATACTGCAATTATGCTGCGCAAAACTTACTTAGGAAAGAGCGGGTTATTTAGGGTGATCAACAACTTGTAACTTTGTCCTAGCACAGCTATAGACGGCTCCCAGGGCTACCATCTAGCCAATGTCACTCACAAGGCTTGGGTTTTCAGGCAATTTCTAAAGGTGCCGCACGCTGGGATCGAACCCTCCAGTCCGATAAGTCTCCTTCCTGACAAATCGACCATGGTGAAATTCCCGGGTCTCATGTTCCGAATTCGAATGTTCTAACCACTTAGTCACGTGCCCATATAGGAATTATTAAATAAATCATATAATAAAAATGGATAATATTTTATTATTTAATAAATATAGTTAGAAATCGTTCTACACTTGTCGTCACTTGTATTTTTTTCTAAAGTACGCTTTTATTATTTCCTTTCAAAATTGTTATTTTTTAAAAGAAAGTTTTAATAGAATTAATGTATATACAGTTTTACAGTTTCCCAATCAAAATAATTTTTCCAATGAAAAGTTATTTTGTAGAGATGAGAAGTACATTTTGGATAGAGAATTATAATATTTTACAAACGAAAAGTCAATTATCTCTGAGGAGATTTGAATTCGTACATATGAAAAACCAACTTGAGTGAAATGTTTATTTTTACAGATGAAAAGTCATTCTTCAACGAATCTTTTTACCTACAAAAATTGATTCATTTTTAATTGTAAAAATGTACTTTTCATTATTGAAAATCTGTTTTCATGAATAAAGTTTCACATTTCATGTGTAGAAATGAACATTTCATTAAAGTTTACTTTTCATATATACAAATTTACATCTCCATACTTTTCCCTTTTGAATAAAACATCTTTTTCATTTATTTTTGATTTGTACAAAGTAACTTTTCTTTTGTAAACGTTTACTTTTCATCTATCTATCTATCTATCTATCATACACACAAATACATATATAAACACGTATACATACACGCATATACATGCATACACACATATACTTACACAAATACTTACACATATACACACATACATGCATACATGTACATATACACTCAATTATATACATATACACATATATGCACTCATATATACACTCATATATCCACACATACATACACACATATACATACACATATACGCACATATATACAAAGATATGCGTACATCTATACAAATATATACACACATATACACACACACACATATATATATATATATATATATACACAAACATATAAACACATACACACGCACACACACACATATATATAGTAATGATGCTTGAGTGATTCATGTAGAAAAAATGACATATACACACACACATATGTATATATACACACATATATATATACATATATTTATATCTAACACATGCACACACATATATATGTGTGTATATATATTATCCATACATAATATATATATATATATATATATATATATATATATATATATATATATGTGGTTAGAGACAGAGAAAATGAATAAAATCGTGGAAAGTCCTTTAAAACGAGCCAAAGATAAAAGGGAGAGAAAAGAAAAGAAAAAGTTTAATTGCTTTGGATAACAGAATTTGCCAAGCATAACCGTAGAAAAAGTTAAAAATGCACCGAATGACTATCCTATCAGAAATCAATACCCGCATTCAATTGTGCCCAGGTATTCAGTCATTGACTGATGTACCCGTCCAGACACATAAGCATGCACCCAGGCATACAGACGCTGATCGATACGCCATTGTATGTTTGCAAGTGCAGTTAGGGGCACAGTTAACAGCAAACGTTGACATACCACATTCTTCAGTCGCTTTCCCACTTGATTGGCATAATCACTAAATATACAATTCTCTTGTCAGAACGTTTCTTTTGTTTGCCTTTGTAAGTTACTCGGCCTTGTGGGACATGACTGATTTTCCACTATACCGCCCCTTTCCTCACAGATGCAATGTCACAAACCTATCGCTAGTCTATCGTTATTTCAACAGCAAATGTTTACATGAACTCTATTCTTTAATGATTCATTCGTTTTCTACGGTTCATCAACACTTTGATGGGTATTAAAGGTCAGAAAATATTTTTAGATTGTAAGAATTGTTTTTTTTAGATAATAATAGTTTAGTGATACAAATGTTACTAATTAGCCCATAGAAGGAGGGAGAAGAGGTGGATTTTTACTTTCCTATGGGTGTTTGCACTGAAGTGAATATAATGAACCCAACTAGACTTAGAGCTCAGCACCCCAATTAACAATTCTGAGCCTTTATCCATTACACCACCTGCACATCCAAGCTTTCCATTCATTAGTTCCACCAGTCCAAACACTTGCAGCTAGTATACACCACGTTACTTCCACGGAGATGAATCAACCTTATTTCCTTATCCCACTTTTTTCTACTCAGACATTTTTCCAAGAACTTTGTGCAACAGATTCTTGTGGGTGATTTCTTCAACACTATAATCTTACCGTTTTCACCTCAAGATCAAATCTTTATCCATCCTCCTTATTTTCATACACTTTCGTTCCTCCCCCTACCCTCACTCATATCACACATCTCATCCAGTAATATTAAGTGGCTCTCAAGCCTTGCAATGCGTGACCTTTAGGAGGAAATGCCTAAAAACAAAAAAAAACTCAAGATGAAATCTTGTTTTCGTTTTCTAATGTTAGGTCTCTACTCTTTTTCGGAAAAAAACCGTTAAAATATCACTGAGGCTGGGAGAGTTACCGTAATTCGCCATGTATATTACGCCTTTATCCATAATACGCATACCTAAAATTGTGCTAAAAGTGTGGGAAAATGCTTCTACTCATGCATAATACGCATGCCTTGTTTGATATTCAAACGCTATAAATTGTAATACTCCAATTTCATTACGGCCTGCATTTCCTACTCTTATTTAAAAAATGGTTTTAAGAACAGAATAATATAATTCTAATTTAGTTTTATAATGATTCTTATTTTATTTTACGGCAATTTTTTAAAAGATTTTTGTAGCTGTGCATAATACGCACCCCTGATTTTTTGATTATTTTTTTTTTAGAAAAATGCCTATTATACATGGGGAATTACGGTAAGTATTTCAAAACATAACTGAGGGTCGGTATTTCGACCCCAATGAATAACCATGATTTAGAATGATGATTTCCAGAACAGATAAACACTTCGCCTTAATTTAGATTATTAACGCCTGTCAATCGTCCAAATGCCACACCTTTGACTTTGAGATAAAAGGATTAAATACGGAGAAATGTAAGTATTTCTGAGGATTCAAGTGATCAGTGTTCGATTTCAGGTAAAAACCAGAATTTCGAATGCTGATTTTTAAATCAGGCAAGCACGCAGTCTTTTTTTTAAAAAACTGACATAAGAAAATCTTCCAAACACCGATATACCTCACCGTGCGTCGTTAATTAGTTCTAGAGGTCACGACTTAGGCCGAAAAACGACTTAAGTCGAAATAAACACACTATAAACTGCAAATAAGCAATACCCATTGCCTATTACTGTATATATATATATATATATGTATGTGCAATATTCTGAATAAAGTAATTCATTTCCAATTTATCTTCCAGCGATATAGGTTCAGGCTTAGCATTAGCACTTGCACTTTTTTTTAGAGCCATAAAAAATGTATTCTAAATCATAATTGAAATGTAACTGAAAGAACGTCAACGGGGGAGCACAGATGTAAACAAGTTTTTATTCAAAATCGGTGTGGGAGCGGAAAACAACACACGAGTGTCGCCTGTTGGCAGGAATTTGAAATAAGAACATCGGTAGAATATACATTGTTATGCTATTTTTTTGTTTTTGAAGATTATATATATATATATATATATATATATATATATATATATATATATATATATCTGGTGTTGTCCTCATGGACCGCCATGACTACATTAACAAAATGTTAAGTATATTGAATGACCCTTCCAAGTTTCAACGTCTTGACACTCATGATTCTACATTGACTTCTGAAATTCGATTTCAGAAACGTCTTGTCAAATGGGTAAAAAGTGGTGTTCTTTCTTCTAAAATGGCGGAGGAATTGAGACCGTCTGGTTCTATTCGTCCCCGTCTATATGGATTACCTAAGATTCATAAGGAGGGTGTCCCGTTGAGACCCATATTATCGATGATTGGGTCTTCACAGCATAAAGTCGCAAAGTGGCTTGCTATAATGTTGCAACCAGTGTTGCAGCATTACAGTTCCTTTTGTATTAAAGATTCGTTTTCTTTTTCCAAATTCATTCGGAATTGTGATGCCACTAATGGATTTATGTGTTCCTTTGACATCTGTAGCCTCTTCACTTGTGTTCCTTTATCGGAGAATATTGATATTTGCAGCGATATGTTATATCGCAGTGATTTGACTCTTCCGAATATACCTGAAGAAGTGTTCGTTGAACTCATGAAATTTGCCACTATGTTTGTCGATTTTAGTTTCGACAATATCATGTATCGTCAGATCGATGGTGTAGCGATGGGTTCCCTTTTGGGTCCTGTTTTGGCAAATATTTTTGTGGGTTTTATGAAGAAAGCCTTTTGTTAAGTTCTGCCCCGACCTGGTTTACTTTCGGTATGTTGATGACACTTTTTGCGTGTTCAGCCATGAATCGGAAGTGGATCAATTTTTTTTCCTACTCAATGGTGTTCATCCTGCCCTTAAATTTACATTAGATAAGGAGGTCAATGGTTCATTGCCCTTTTTAGATGTTCTTGTTCAAAGAACTCCTTCCTTTGTTTATTACCTCTGTGTACAGGGAAGTCTACTTTACAGGATTATATACACGTTAGGACTCCTTTTGTCCTAAACAACAAAAAGATTAATTTGATTAGGACCCTGACACATAGGGCGTTAATGATCTGTTCGGATGACACCTTTGAAACATGAAATCAGTTGTTTAACTGAGATCTTTGTGAACAATGGTTATCCGTTGAACATTGTTCAATCGGTTATTCGAGATGAGACCGCCAGGTTCAACAAAAATCAAACCTGCTTCAGTCGGTAAATGTCCGGTCTATCTTCGTTTACCGTGGTTGGGTAGGATTAGTGAATCCTTCGCCAAGCGTATTTCATGTAGTTCACGAGAGTGTTATTTTGCAGCGAACGTTCGTGTTGTCTTTCAAACTAGGTCTGTACTTCCATCTATGTGTAAAGATGTTCTTACCCCCCACCATATTAACTCTGTTATTTACTATTTCAAATGTAGTTGTGGATGCGACATAGGGTAGAACGACACAGCGATTGGACGTGAGAATTAAACAACACGTACCTGCGATAATACTAAACAAAAAATTTTCTTCAGGCGATACCATTCGTAACACGTATGGGTCTTCCATTGCGGATCATTTTATAAAGAATCCAACTTGTGCGATAGATTTCAGTGTGAACTGGTTTTCCGTCTTGGCCAGTTCGCACTCACTTTTCCATCTTAAGGTGTTGGAGTCGCTTTACATCAGGTCCAGGCAGCCTTCTCTTTGCAAACAAAGAGATTGTTTGCTTGGACTTGCTGTTCTGCGCTTCTAGCAGCTTGGTTGGTATAATTTTATTTTATTTTTTTTTTATTTTTTTTTTCCCTGTCCATTCATTCATGTCACCCATGACAGACTTTTTTCTTTTCCTCATAATCTAAATTCCCCGTTAACAGTTCTGACGAGAGGGGACGAAACCGGTCGACTGGTGTGTGTTTTATTTTAAACTTATCATGGCCTGCAATACAACATTTCTAGTTTTAATGCCTTAATACGCTTTTGTACCGTCTCAAACCTATTTAAATATATATATATATATATTATTTTTAAATATGTTTATTGTTATTTTAGTGTTTTGACATTTCTAATATTTTAACGGCCGACGTAAACTCGAGTAAAACGACCCAAGACAATTTTTATTTTTCCATAAAATATTTAAGAAAAACCGACGCATCTTCGAAAATGACTTACCTCTAAACGATTTAAGTCGAGGTATCGCTGTACCTAATTCCACAAAATGTTTGTATTGTACTTAGAAAAAACATCCTGAGCGGCGAGTAGTATAAATTACGCTCTTCTAGGTCCACTGCTGATGTATTGTCATAGCACATTGTATCAGTGAGGCACTCGAGAATAAACTTTTTATAAGGTGTGGCATAGGAGGTTACTACAAAATTATTCCAGCTATGGAGCCTCTGAAAGAGTCTTTGTAATCAAGTTATTCATATTGGGTAAGTATTTGAATGTTGTTTTCAATGGTCAGGCTTCTGAAGCCCATGAGACCAACGTATGTGTCCCACATGGCTCACTGCTGTTCCTATCCTCTTTCTGCATTATATTAACGATTTGACTAAGAATATTCTCAGATCATTAGTAAATATCGACGCAAATGACACTACTATAGCTTGGAAGCTGATCTCTGCTCCGATCTAGCTTTAACGGTTTAAGGAAGGAAAAACTGAAAATGGCCTGTCCCTCCAAAAAGTGTGGCAGGTCCTGCACGAGGCCTTCACCACTATAATCAAATCTCATGTGCCGATGTCGGGATGTCGGTTTCCTGGAAACTTATCGGTCTGACCCTCATACGTCGAACTCGACGGAGAGTCGATTATATATATATATATATATATATATATATATATATATATATATATAGTTTTAGTTTTCTCACATAATAATGTAGAATACAGCGGCCACTCTTATTATTTTTGTGAGGTGTTTGGGTCCTGCTAAAGTCTGTTGTGTTTCATTTAAAAGCTTTTTTTTTTGCTTTTTAGATTTTGCTTTTTAGAATCGTTTTTTATATATTTTTCTTATAAAAAAAGAAACAAAAAGAGACATTTGAATTGTTTGTACATAATTAAATTTTTATGTCATTAGGTTTTTTCACGGTTCCTTGATAATTTGTGCTGTTGTGTCATATGCAACATTGAATGATGATGGATAAATTTTGGTGGTGAATGAGCAAATTGTAAAGAATGCATTGGTCGTTAATCGAATTAGCAAAGTCTAGGATAGAAAGTGTTGACCAGCCTTACAACATTTACCCCCTTTGCCCTGTCGGCAATTTCTTCAATAGAAACAATAAATAACTATATCAAATCACAGACGTTCTCTCTATTTCAGTTGGTTGCTACCTATCTATAGCAGACTGTTCATTCTCTTTCTCTCTACCTATCTGTATCTGTTCCTATATATCTATAGCAGACTGTTCATTGTACCACTCACTCTTTCTTTATCTGCCTATCTATATATCTGTTCATATCTATTAACAGTAGTAAATGTGCACCCTAATGTCCTGGGTATGACGATAAACTACGTCCGACAGCAAGGCCTCTGATCAAGAGGTTTCGAGGAGCGTGGAACCACCTCTTAATTACTGTTGTTCCCAGGTCCACCCTAACCGGGGTGGTAGAACCTGTTAGGGTCCCAGCTATGGGCAAATAGTTAACCCCCAAACTGGGGTCAAAACACTATAAAAGTGTAAAAATAGGTTTTAATGCCAGAAATACTTTGTAAAAAATTATTACCAGTAATACATTTTTGAAAATCAAAAAATTACCAGCGATACATTTAAAAGAAAATATTACCAGCTATAAATTTTTGAAAAAACAAATATTACCAGTGATACATTTTTGAAAGAAAAAATAAGAAATTTATTACTAGCTATACATTTTTTTTTGGAAAAAAATATTTACCAGTGAAGGAAAAAATATGACAAGAAATGGATTTTTTGAAGGAAGGAATATTGCCAGAAATAGATTTTGGGAAAAAATATTAGCAGCAATAAAAATGTTGTTGGCATAAACTGACCCGCTGAGGGTGATATGCCGTAAAACAAACCAAACCAAACTTGCACCCTAATAAGGTAAAATGTATAACAAATCGTATACCAAGTATATATTTTTCAATATAATCTCTGTCCTTGTTAATTAGTTAACAAATATTAATAAAATAACGCGTGTATATTACACAGGCGTCTTGAATAGACAGGTTTAAACGGGTATTTAAATTTAGATTTTCACCAGCCTACCCACAGCTATTCCAAACCACCCGTTTATATTGTACTAGCAGTATGGCCCGTCGTTGCCCGTGCTTGATTTAAAAACCGTACGACTCATACAACAATCGCTATCACTTGACTCAAAATATTTTTGCCCCTCCTTGCTTTTAAAGGAGTGCCCATTTGCCATGCTGATGTTGCTACATGCCTTACTTCTTGCCTATCTCACACTGCGAATTTTTTCTCAGCTCTATACTAAACATTAAATCTGTTAAGAAAAAAGAACTAAACAAAATGAACACAAAACGATCAGCTTTAAAAAAGGACTCGTAACTGAAAAAACCGAATGAAAAAAGAATGTTAACAACAAATACTTTTTCCCACCCAAACCCAGTTCTGAGGAATCAGAATCAACGATGAGTTTAAGCAAGCGAATGAGCCAATTGGAGTAAAGTGCCATGTAGATTTAAATTTTTCCCACTTGTGACGAATGTAGCTATCGATTTTTTTTTGCATGCTAGCATGCTAGTTAACATTCGTGTCAGTCAGCTGTTGGCTCTCACGCTAGACAATAGAATCTTCCCGCCTATTCGTGGCAGCCAGCTATAGGCTCTCACTCTGGCCAGTACAAAATGGCCGCAAACTACATGAAAACTGCCGTAGAAGCATAAAAAATCGATTATTTCCACTATCATCGATGGGAGTTGAGAAATGCAAAGTCGTTCTTGACCTTCCCGCTAACTTGGAGAATGTGCTTGTAAATTTTGGTGCAAATCCATCGAAAATTGCGGCCGTGCATTCGTTACAACCCCCCCACCCACACATACATATCCTACCTTTTATAGATATAGATTCAATTTTTTCTGACATTTTATTCTAATCTCCTTTCCATTTATTGTTCTCAAAGCAAATAATTTTGAATGTGTAATGGGCCGATGAGTATAGAGGGACCGATACTATTTATATTAACGATATTTCCAATGAACAGGATTCAAGTAAACCATAACAATTTGTCAACCAAACAAAATACAAGAATAAACATGCAATAAAATTGTGTTCAGTATATTTTAGGAGAAAGAAGTTGTTCCCCTTTAACTGTCGATTGATTTGTAAGAAAGTTCTCTTGTAATAATAAATGTTCAGAAATCAATATGGCAGAAAAGTTTGCATGTTAAGAAATGATAACACAAGAATATAATTAATTGAAATGCGTGTGTTATAAAATGGTTTGAATCAACTAAAGTTCTGGTTGTTTGAACTTGGCTAAAGTCACAGAGAGAAAATGTACAGTTTAAAGATACGAAATTCCGTGTCTGTGTGTGCGTTAGAAATATATTGAGCAAGATCGTGGATTTCTGTTGACGGTCGGAATGTTACTGAATCTTACTGGCGACTTGCGAAAAATTGCCCTTTTTAAAGAAAAAAGAGTAGGCTCCCACGGAACCGCGGGTAAATTAAGATATGTGATTGGTTAAAAATTAACCAATCACTACACTCGTACCAAGCAGAATAGGCAAGCATGCTCTGAACCAAAGGATTCAAAGAAATGACTGCGATGGTTAAATTGTCCTATATAAAGATAGTAGTAATTTATTAGCCAATCGCAGGCGAATAAAATGTAGGCGTGGAAAATATATCAACCGCTACAAATGAATTGTCCAACCTACTAATCCCACTTCTCTTCTGGATTGACCAGACGAATAGCTACGTGTCAGTTTCCTGACTTCTTGATCCAGTCTCGTATACACGATGAGTGGATGTAGTGAAATATTATAAATAAATCAATGACGCCGATCGTTCTAGAGGCAAAGCGTATTTTCTTACATTGGAAGTGACTATAAATGTCGACTTTTCGTTTTAGCTTCTGGCGGAATTTCTTTAAAATGCATTCGTAATTATTCTCTTAACGTCGGGGTTGGTTAATGGCGGAACATCTGTTGCCACAAAGTTTATTTTCAGCGTTCGCTTTATATCGCCTTGAGCCAATCGAAGATGAGACGAAGTAAACATCTATTCAGTTAATGAATTATTCTACATGCTTGCTGCTGAGTTCGTTGTCTCTCTCAAAGTAATAAACAAAGAGACAAAAAAAGAAAAGAGAACTGACAAGGGCGCCTAGCATAGAGCCTTGCTTAATAACTTAGCGTTGTACATGATTATTCTCGTAGTGAGGTTGGTAAGCAATGAATGTTTTACATGTGTAGTTAATTTAAGCTTAGTAAATATTCCTTTTTACGCTGGCCATGAGTAGCATATCTAAGTAGAATAAAAAAAAAGGGATGATATAATCAAGCTAGTAACTTGAACATTTCCAAAAAAAAAAAAAACAGATCTAGAAGAAAACTGTCAAATACTAGAAAGTGCTAGAAAAGTTAGTAGACATGAAAAGTCTCAGGAAATATGAATTCTAAAAAAGAAACAAACAAAAAAAAACAGCAGTCTAAAAAACCAAAAAAAAAAAGATATTATCTTATTACATAACGTAAATTTCTAACGAACAAATTCTATAAATCTGAAAGATATATCAATTTTTCGACTGGTTAATACAAATCAAACGATTCATGCACAAGTAATTTTGTTGAGTAAAATAGATATCAGGCCCTGCAGAATGTAATTCTCAAAATCCTATAAATGTAATAAAATGTGTAATTTATGTATTGTGTATATAATAATCAAAATCCCTAAAGTAAACCATTACCAATTAACAGAAACCGCATCACGTGAACACTTTCAACAGTAACAAAAATGGGGAGCCTACGTATCTAGAAGAGAAAATGCTCCTATACTGAAGCTGTTAACTTTCCATGTGACCAAAAACAAAAGCTGTGGAAGGAAACATTCATGAGTATTAAAAAGAGCGGTAAAAGTGAATTTGAAGAGACAAAAAAGGTTTAAAGAAACAAAATTACAGGGTGTACATAAAGTTCGTGTGCACTTTAAAAAAATTATAACTTTATTTGTATTTGCGATAGAAATAATCTGTAAAAAATGTTATAAAGTTAAATGTACCTAGTTTTAAGTATAGCTAAAATAATTAATGTGATTTTAGGCATTACTGTAAATCAATTGGCAAATGTTTTCCGTGAACTGCAAAATCGTATTGCCCTTTGTATTGCTAATGATGGAGGACATATGGAAACTTAAATAAAATTTCAATAAAACCTTAAAAAATATAGATTTACTTCTTTCTACTCCTTTTTACAAATTATTTCTATCGCAAATTCAAATAAAGTTATAAATTTTTAAAGTGCACACAAACTTTATGGACACCCTGTATATATAATAATTTTAAACCGTGAATTTTTCACGGTTTAAAATTACTATTATTGCATCTCTTTAAATTATAAATAATGTATGTATGTATGTATAGCTGGCCACTTGTATTTAAGGATACTCATCTACTAGGGCAGATAACCAATGTCTATTGCAGACGCTTTGTTTATTCAATACAGCCTATCTCTGGTTTATACTGCAATTATGCTGAGCAAACCTTACTTAGGAAAGAGCGTGTTATTTCGCGTGATGGAAACTTAAATAAAATTTCAATAAAACTTTAAAAAATATAGATTTACTTCTTTCTAATCCTTTTTATAAATTATTTCTATCACAAATATAATTAAAAAATTTTTAAAGTGCACACGAACACACACACACATATATATATATATATATATATATTAGTAGGATACAGAACAAAAAAATATAGGCTTCGATTAGACAACCTATATTTCCAACGAATAAATCCTATG
>CAHIKZ030000986.1:1050000-1110000 GCA_903632075.3 Acanthosepion pharaonis | reverse complement strand
ATGACACATAGAAAGAAAGAAAGGAAGATAGAGTTGATATGAAGTTTTTGTAGCATTTAACGCGTGTTTAGATTCTTTGTGGAAAAAAACGCATTATTCTTTGACTGAATTTCAGGCATTTCCTAAAATTAGCAATGCGAGGTAGAATTCAGGAGCCATTCACACTATCCTTACATTCATTCTCGTACTTACAACAAAGAAAAATATGGAGATTCCTTTCATAGAACTGACAGAATATCGGTTTATAACATTTGTAAGTGATTTTTTTCTTTATAATAGTTGAACATGGCTTCTTATTGCTTAGAATAGATCAAAGTTACAGTTTATTTTTGTTTTTGCAGACAGCAGAGAATTCCTGCATCATTTTCAAATGTACATTCTGCACTCTGATTACATTGTATTGTTATCTAGAGTATGGATGGTTTCTGTTTTCAATGGTTCTTCAATGAGTTTAAAGCATTTATGTGGGGTTTCAGTATTTCTGACAAGTTCTGAAATTCATTGCATTTAATATCTGTTTATTAAACCAATAATCTGCCAAGTTCTATGTAAGGATTATTTTTTCAGATGTCTTGTATATACGAGAATTAATGTAAGGAGAATGGCTCTACATCTTTGTATGCTTTTCATATATATCAAAATTTATAGAAAGACAACCCATCATTGTTCTCGATTTCCCGCCTACGAATTTAAAACTCCTCCTACTAATTTCTGATTCTCGGTCCAAGTTTAGTAGAGTCTGGAATTATATTAATTGCAATTATCCTTTTAACATATTATTGTCGGCTAGGAATTCTGTAAGATCAGAATTACCGATTATTGTTACTTCTCTTATACTGAAAATAAGCTTACATACATCCCACCGTCGAGTAATGGTCAACAAGTTGAGTTCAATTCTTATCAGTTGTCTCATTTTGTTTAAGACATGTTCACACATTAGAATGTCCAAGAGCCACTGGAAGTCGAGGGCTATTTAATGAGGTTTTTACATGGATGTAAAAGAAGAAAGAACAAGCAGGTTATGAATATGTGCAAGATACAACGGTCGATCCTAGACATATAGAGGTCAATATTGTAATGATCGGGTAAGCATCCTCTCCGGAGTTTATTGCATGAAGTAGCGGTTCTTGAGAAGACACCGTCCGAATGTTACTTCCTTCTTAACAATGGAATACGGAGAGAATGAGGATGATTTGAACCTATGTACGCACCAAGGCGGGTTTGGGCCATAACAGTGTGACCAGGTAGAACTTAGGAATGTAGCTTGTCTGAAAATTTACAATGAAAATAGCGATAAGGGTAGAGATAGGCTCGCAATGTTTGATCAGGATGAACAATGAGGATCGGGTAGTTCATACCTAGATATGGCATCAATAACCCATTTTTGATTGGTTTGGTTTGGTTTGGTTTGGTTTGGTTTACGGCATATCAACCTCAATGGGTTATTTCATGTCGAAAATTTTTTTTCAAAAATGTATTGCCAGTAATAATTTTTCCAAAAAAGTATTGTTGGTAATAATGTATTGCTGGTAACAATATTTTCTTCAAAAAATTATTGCTGGTAATAATTTTCTTTACAAAAATGTGATGCTGGTATTAAAGCCTATTTTTTTTTTTTTTACACTTTCATGGTATTTTGATCCCACTTTTGGGGTTAACTATTTGCCCATACTGGGACCCTGACAGCAACTAAGGTTAGATTCCACGCTCCTCAAAACCTCCTGATCAAAGCCATTGCTGCCGGATGTAGTTTATCGTCTTACCCAGGGTGCTCCAAATTTTGATCTGATTTGATTCTGGCATCAGGAGTCAGATGGAGTCACGTTTCTTTTTTTTTTTTCTTTTGTTTTTTTTTGCAGATTAAACTAATTTTATCAAATGCCGATAAAATGCCGAGTTGTGGATTAATGGTTACTAAGCAATTCCCATTTAGTGTCCTATGCTTGTAGCCTGTCTAAAGTTAGCAAATAGCTACAAACAAATCTTAAAAGCATCGACGCAAACTGACGTAACAGTCGGCTACATCTGATGAAGTTATCAACTAACGACATTGAGTCAGATTTGACGACTTCCAACTGAAAGTAAGTGTATTCCACCCACAAATTTCAAAACACGTCGCCTGGCATTGTTTCCAGCTCAGTCGGTTCCAGGATCGCTGACTTTAACAGATGTTCAATTCTCAGTTGGACAAGCGAGAGGCTAAAGAAAAGCAACGAAGCAAAACAAACCAATGTTTTGTGACACTTAATGTCTGACATCCTTTGATAATATAATGCACATCCGAATTTTGTGCTTGTCTCTGCCATCTTCTCTTATATGTAATCAAAACTTTCTGAACTGGCTGAATTTATCACATCTGAGAAACACACACACACACACACACAAATATATATATATATTGTGTATATTTAGGCAGCAATTTTTCATTAATGCATGTTTCATTAAATAATGTAGACAAGTTTTTTTTTCTATTTATTTTAAGTAAGTTCCTTTCATATTGTCTGATACGCTTAATAACATTATCATTGAAAGACGAAAGGAAATCACCATATTGATATATGTTTAAATCCAATCTAAGCTTTCGGCTTACATAAGCCATTACCTAAGATGACAATTACTTTTCAATATATCAACCAATACATGGACGAAACAATAATGACAGTCTGTTTTTGTTGCGTGAAAAATTTCAAAGCAACGACAAATTCGTGTATACGAGACACGGAAGCGAAAATCGCGTCGCAGCTAGTCACGTCACACATGGCCACGCGAGAGTGAAAACGAGAAGTATTAAGTATGGGAAGCCGTTGGTATAAATTCTGTTATCAATTCTGTTATCAATTATAGGCATTTAAGAATATTTGTGGAGATTTCGTAGTTTATTTTGTTCAGACTAGGTTTCAACTGTTTTATGTATATAGCTTCAAGAATTTTTAGTTTTTTTTTATTGTTTCCATGTTTAAGTATAGTTGTGTTTTCAACAAGGATATTTCGTGTATTGTCATCTTTGATAATGGCTTATATAAGCCGAAAGCTTAGATTGGATTTAAACATGTATCAATATTGTGGTTTCCTTTCGTCTTTCAATAATGTTATTAAGCTTATCAGACAATATTAAAGGAACTTACTTAAAATAAATAGACAAAACCTGTCTATATTATTTAATGAAACATGCACACACACACACACAGACATATATATATATATATATATATATATATATATAAAAACACCAGTGTTGAAACAAAATGGCAATTTTGGTAGTGATTTTATAACATGTTTATGATATAATTTTCGAATAAATATATATATATATATATATATATATATATATATATATGATTATGCACATGTAGAATATTTTCATCAGTAAATTATCATCATCAGTAAATTTTCTAAATTATTTAACCCCCAAAACTATGGGTTAAATATCATGGTAGACAGTGATCTCTGCTATTGACTTGAGACGGACAATTCTGAATTCAATACCGTGGCTAAGACAATTCCTAAATAATAAAGAAACGAGATCTGTGGAGCGCCATAATTGGCTCTGTACTGAAGTCCCCTCAGTATATTGTGACTAGCATTAAAAGTCGGTTAAATTATAATATTTTTCGTACTATTAGAAAATGACTAGATTATTTTTTGCGAGTAAAATTTTTCAGCAGGATTTAGAATGTATAAATATGATATATAGTCTAATGATTATTTAGACGTGGCACTGACAGTCATCGTGCACTGTTGATTCCTATGTCAACACATTATATATCTATAAGCAAACTATCTCGGATATTGAGCACATATTAAACAGTACACACAGAGAAACATACAAAACACAGATACACATATATATCTAAATATAAAAGTAGATACTGAGGTCAACATTGAGCGGCAACAGTTTTTTTCATGATTTAATGAAATCTTCAGGCCATGTTTGAAGATTGAGTTGAAGCATGAAACAGACTGTCGTCACTCTGCATTAACTTCAGTACCTAACTTTAAATTTCATACTTCCTCAATTAGTTAATGTGCACTTTTACCAATAGCATATCTTTAAAATACATTTTAATATATATATATATATATATATATATATATATATATATATATATATATATGAGTAACACAAATCTTGGTAATCCGTATGGATAATCCCAAGGAGGATAATTTTTTTTTCATTTTTTGGCCCTTGAAAGTGAAGTCTGAAAATTCAGAGAAAAGTAAAATCTCTGGTGAAATAAATTATAAATTAATGGAACCTTCAAGTGGTCTGTTATTTCTTTTAAATTATATATATATATATATATATATATATATATATATATATATATATAGGTGATTTATGATTTTTATTGTGTATTAATTTTGGGAGCTGTAATAATAAATACGTTGAGCTCTGTTTGTGGGATCCATTGGATTATATACCAACGGATTTATTAACTTTTTATATATATATATATATATATATATATATATAGAGAGAGAGAGAGAGAGAGAGACAGAGAGAGAGAGATAGATATAGATATGTGTATGTGTGTGTGTGTGTGTGTGTGTTTTGTAATAGCCGGCTATTAGTATTCAAGTACAACAGTCTGCTGGGCCAGTTAAACAATCCCTTTTGTAGATACCTCATCAGGCACATTTCTACATCAGCACCATCATAACTCCCCCAATGGTTTATACTGCAACTATACTGAGGAAAACATAGTTACAGTTTCTGTGAGGCCCCACCTATAATCGGGTGTCATTAACCATTTGAACAAAGTCAGTACGCACAAGCCCTTAGTGACGGTGACATGTTACATCGTGAAAGCGCAGCCATCAATGGCCCACGAACTGTTCCATCTCCCCAATTTCACCCACAACCTATCGAGGTTTTTAGGCAACAATTCAGGCGCTGGGATTTTTATATATATATATATATATATATATATATATATATATATATATATATATATATATGAATACCCTTTGACACAACGTCATAAATGCAACGTGTCCTGACGATTGCGTCTAGCATGAAACAGACTGTCGCCTCTAAGTGTTGACTTCAATGTTCATTTTTATATTTACTCACGCTCTATCTCTGATATTGAGCAATTTATCCTATAAATATAGCACACCTTAAGAGTATATTTCTTCATATATATATATATATATATATATATAAACATCAGGAATTAATAGATTATATTTAAATCCGACATTGTTTCCTGTTATCTTGAACGTTATGTTTAGTGAAAATAGATGTTTGAGCAGTCACCATTGTCTGTGTGTGTGTGTGTGTGTGTGGGCGGGAAGTTAACAGTTAAAATTACGTTTGCAAGCTTTCGCATTCGAGAGACTTAATAAAATAAATTTGCCCTCAGGCAGATTTTGAACCTGGAAAGCTATAATCTTCACCGTGCCGGAGCTTTCTAAAAGGTGGGATGATAACTGTGAACGTAATTCACACTGTTTAAAAAAACAAAACAATGAACACCGAGTATATGCAAACATGTATTTCAAGTAAAAAAAAATAACATTAATACATATATATATATATATATATATATATATATATATAAACACACACACACAGGCACACACACACACACAGACACACACACACACACACACACACACACATATATATATATATACTGATCGATAACATGATTATCCTACACCATGAAAATAACAAATTCAAACTACAGATCCTCGAAGTAATCTACATTAAAAAAAATAAAACTGATATTGAATAGAATCAACTTCGAATACTGTAGTAATGTTCTGAAATGCCTAGAAAAAGAACCGTTTTTCAGGCTTTAATGCGCGCATAATCATGACATTACAACATGGAAAAAAACATTCCATAGTGGAAATTTTTTTTCACATTCAAAGGAACGCTAAGGATGACTCTCAGCCGTTTCTTTTAAAAGCAAAAATAAAAAAAAATTACAGCAACACACAGTTTTGTATTACTCCTTAAACCCCTGAACAACATACAGTTTTGTCTTACTACTTGCGCCACTGAAGATGATTACGGAAGAAGATCGAAAATACCTGGTAAATAAAAGCGATTTTCAATGCTATAGCTCATTTCTCACATCATTTAATTGCAATATACGGAAGGTTGTTCGTGAGTATGAACGGGTTATGTTAAAAATAAGCAGACATGTCTGTAATTTATTTAATCACACATGCCATATGTCACCCGACGATTGCGTCTAGCATGAAACAGACTGTCGCTTCTAAGTGTTGACTTCAATGTTCAATTTATTTATATATATATATATGCAAGTGTGTGTGTGTGTGTGCAAATTACGATTTATATATGTGATTTAATTACTTTTTATCATGTATAGCGCTGAAGTCTTTCTTATCAATGTTTTGATTGATAGTATTTTGACGGATGTAATACAATTAAAAATTGTTTGAAATCGTTACTGATTTCTAAACGCTTTATTGATACTCCAGGGAATTGACTAAACTCTACTGATCACACACGCATATACACACATTTATGCATATTATTTATTTTAATACACAGATTTATATGTATGAATGTAAAGTTGTTAGTATGTATATATGTATTTCTGCTTCGACGTATGCATGTATATTTGTATGAAAATTTTTAATATATCATTTGTATGTATGTATTTAGATTTATTTGCAAGAAGGTATGGATGTGCAAATACATAAAAGTATATGTAGATACGTGAATTATATGTGCGTGTATAGATTTGTATATTGAATAAATACATATATAACGTGTATAAATTGCAGTAATATATATATATATATATATATATATTTTAAAAGTTATTTTATAAATAAATTTTAATAGATATGCATGATTATATCTGTGTGTATATATATACTATTA
This sequence comes from Acanthosepion pharaonis, assembly GCA_903632075.3. NCBI lineage: Eukaryota > Metazoa > Mollusca > Cephalopoda > Sepiida > Sepiidae > Acanthosepion > Acanthosepion pharaonis. Next base: position 1,103,135 of record CAHIKZ030000986.1, on the reverse strand, counting down.
TATGTGTGTGTGTATATATATATTATTATATATGTGTGTCTGTGTATATATTCATGTATGCATGTATTTGTGTTCGTATGTACGAATTGATATATATTTTAATTTCATATATTTTTATGTATGTATATGTACGTAAGTGTTGATGTATATTGCAATGTATTTTGGTATGTGGATATGTGAATTATATTTGTGTGTATAGGCCTATGATATTGAAAATATGTATAATGTGTGTATAAATTGTAGTTAAATTATATTAATAGGATAACTTGGAGAATATGTATACGTATATATATATATATATATATATATATATATATATATATATATATATATATATATATATATTTTAAACACATTTTTATGTTTATACATTCTTTTTATAGATACAAATATTTAAGTAAATGCCTGTTTTATAATAAACATAAAAAAAGTCTTAAAATAATTGTCGGACTTTGTCCATTTCATAATGTGTGAGGACATTTGTTTACATTTGGATATGCATCGAGCAGAATAGAATGTACGTGTGAGATTCATGGAAGATTGAAGTTTAAAGGCAGTAAATTCAACCTTCCTAACCGAACCCGAACGCTAGTCCATGGCCAAAACAGTTAAAGGCACGTCAGGCTATATGGCGTTTCCGTATAGGATACAGGTTCGATTCTTTCGGAAGACGAATATTTTCTATGAAAATTTTCCGGACATTCAGGCCGGTAAATATTGTTTAATACTGTTTATAACACAGAGCATTTACTTAAATATTTGTATCTATAAAAAGAACGTATAAACAAAAAAATGTCTTTAAGTAATTGTCGGACTTTTTCCATTTCATAATATATATATATATATATATATATATATATATATATATATATATGTATGTATAGAAAGAGGGAAAGATAGAAAAAAGCACATTTATATTCATAAGAGTCCGCACTCACATATATATATATTTGCATATGTATACACGTACAAACACATGTACAAACGCACGCACACATACGAGTACACACACACACACACACACATATATGTATTGTATATATATTTACTATGTTATAAATATCTTTAGTCTTTTATTCTGGGTATTGTAAAGGATAATAAATAAAGATTTTAAAATTTACGTAGCGGAAAATCACATACATCAAGCAATGTGTCTTTTTTTTACAGTAAGATTCATTCTATACAAGGCTTGGGGGACACACGAGGTGTAGTGTTACTTTAAGGGGTCATTTATATGTATAAAATGGGAAGATAAGAGTTAGCTCTCGACATTGACAGATTAAGATTGTCGTGATCGGGGAAACATTCACGTGTGAATCTGTTCCACAGGGCAGTGGTTCGCATGAAGAGGCTGTTTGAGTGAAAGGATAGGAGGTGGAGGAGAGCCATGATCTGTCACGTTCAGAAGGGACAAAGCATTTACAAATCTCCTAGCCATGAAAGTTCGACCTGACGGAATCAGAAGATGCTGTTCATCCGAGCACTTTCCATGTGAGTCGCGATAAAACAGTGAGAGACTAGTCACATACCGCTTTTAAGAGAGAGGTTAAAGAGTGGAATATAATTCTTCTCAAATAAGGAGACGTTTTTGAACTCTATCAAGACTGGAAAGTAATGACTGAGCAGATCACGAACCAATAAAAGCAACCGTACTACATTTTCTGCCTGATCTGGCTCTTATAAATTTAGAGGATAAGTAGGAGGAGTCAGGTACATACTGGGGTGCTACAGGGAGCCAATCATTTTACCTGCATATTTAGCGATGGATCGTATATAAGAGTTCCACTTGAAGGCTGATGTAAGTTTGAGGCCGAATATTCTCTCAAGGCACAGAGCCTCCTCGAATGGACATTCCTCCATCGTGACTGGCGATAGTTCGACATCTGATAGGCGATGAAGGAATCTAACCACTTTGGTTTTCGAGGCATTGAATATAACCAGCCAGTTTTTCCCCACTGGGAAGTTAGTGACAGGTCGGAATAGAGATCAGCGGCCAATCAAGTGAGCATCATGAGTATCTATCTATCTATCTATCTATCTATCTATCTATCTATCTATCTATCTATCTATCTATCACACTCTATTCCTTATCTATCTATCTATCTATCTATCTATCTATCTCATTCCGTTCATATCTATCTATATTTGACATTTTTAGAAATATTTGCATGTCTGAGCTGAACAGACAAGTAAACATTCACTAAAATAAACCTCTTGACAATAATCGCAATTTGTCCGGTTCAAAAAGCCATATCCGTTCAAGAACAACTGAATCTTCCAATGATGTCTTGCGATAGTCATACGTGACAACAAATGACTGGCATCTATCTATCTATCTATCTATCTATCTATCTATCTATCTATCTATCTATCTATCTCATTTGTGAAAAAGTGTGCATGCCAGTTGGCGATCTGAAAATACACATAAAGATTCACAAAAATAAATGCTTGTCCGCTTTTTTAGTGCCATATTCGTTTAAACACAACTGAGCTCTACTATCATGATACTCGACAACGGGTATCTATCTATCTATCTATCTATCTATCTATCTATCTATCTATCTATCTATCTACACTTCAGACAAAGGTACATTTCTGCTCCAGACTGTCTATATATGAATTAGGCCAGATTTTATTATGCAAGTCAATATTTTCACAATAGAATCAATTAACCAACCTATTCTGTTATTTCTTCAAAATTGACTTATATGTAGATGATAATTATAACATACATTTCAGATTATATGCTTTTATTAAAGATTTATACAATAACCTATTGGTCATCATATTGTAAATAACAACATAATTATTGGTATTTGTATTTTTTAATTTTAGATATATAAAGATTACAATGGGTGGTATATATATATATATATATATATATATATATATATATATATATATATATGTGTATATATGTGTGTGTTAAAATGCATAAATTTTAAAATAGAAAATTAGAAAGAAATTTATAAAACTAAATTTAAAAACAATAGTCAACACTAAATTAAAAAGAGCAAACTTCCTAGACGTAACCCAAGACTTAACGAACAACGTTCACCTACCTTACATAAAACCTAATACTAATCCCCTGTATGTACATTCTAAGTCAAACCAACCTCCATCTATAATTAAACATATACCCACATCAATAGAGAAAAGAATAAGTATGAACTCAGCAAATAAGGACAACACAGTAGTTTTTATAACACAGCCCTGAAAAATAGCGGATACAAAAACGCTGACATAACCTATAGAAAGGATAGTACCAATAATAAGAAAAACATGAAAAGAAAGATCATCTGGTATAACCCTCCGTACAACCAAATGGTCAGCACCAAACTAGGCTATAAGTTCCTAGCTTTAATTGAAAAGCACTTTCCCACTAATAGCAAACTTAGCGACATCTTTAACAAAAACACCTTGAAATTGAGTTACAGCTGCACTGAAAATATAGAAAGAATCATAAAAAGACATAATAAGAAAATCCTAGGAAAACACGGATGCCAAAACAGTAATAAAACTCATAAACTAAAATTAGATAAAAATAACGAAAAAATATGTGATTGTAGAAACCCTAAAAACTGCCCATTGGAGAATAAATGCCTCACAAAATCCGTGGTATACCAATGCCCTATCTCATCCATTGAGAGTCCTAACACTGATAGGATATACATAGGCTCAACGAAGAATAATTTTAAATTCTATCTATCTTATCTATCCCAATATTCCTGGCATCTAAAAGAAAAGAATAAAGCATCAAATGTAAAATGGAAAATAGTAAATAAAACAAGAACTTGTAAAACCTGGGATGACCGATGCCCTTTATACCTACACGAAAAACTACACATCATTAAGATTTTAAATAATGAAAAATTATTAAACCATAGGCAGGAGTTAACGGTTTTTTGCCGACATCAACAAATTTTCGCATTAAATAATTAGCATAAATATAAAATTCCATAGTTTAATAAAAGTCATAAAAGCTTAGCCAAATCATTAAATAGGAAAAACCCTTTCTGTAGTGGTCAAAAAACAAATTGAAATTCAGTGCAATACGACTTGTATATAAAACACCCACTTGAATAAACAAATAAATAAAGAGATAATCAGATAGACAATAATAAAACAAAATCCTCCCGATACATAACAACTTGTAGGCGCGCCATAAAAATATCCCTCGCTGTAAACTAACTAGAGGATGACCGCCAACATTAGCCTTGAAATAGATACCCTACCCAACCTGAGCAAAACCTCTCAGAAAATGATGAATCTATAGATAAGAATTAACTCTCTGACCACTTAACCAAGATAACTCGCCTAGCCACTCCCACAATAACGAATGTTATAACGAACCATGCTTAAAAACACACGTAAACCAAGTGATAGCTTATTCCTAAAATTTCGCTTGAAGATGGAACGGGACTAAACACCTTAATTCAACTTAATTTTAATAATTATTTGGATGTTTTCGGTTCTCGTTTTTGAAACATGAGAACTCTTATGTAGCGAAGGAATCATATTTTTAAAAAAAAATATTATATATATATATATATATATATATATATATATATATATATATATATATATATATGTGTGTGTGTGTGTGTGTGTGTGTGTGTGTGTATATATATATTATTGAATCAGCAATAATAAAGTTTAATACTTATCGGAGATCAACTCTCAGTTTGGTATTTCGCACACGTCACGTCTTTCGAAAAGAATGATTGATTCATTACAAAATGCAAGAAACGCTTATTTATATACGCTCACTTTCAAATTTTAATTGTTTCCTTCACTTGCAACTGTGGATCACATGAGTTAACAATAAGAATTGAACACTCAAATAATCAATTCATTTATATATGCATGAAAATATATATGTATATCCGAATGTAATGAGAACAAATATATTAAAATAAATTCAAACGTCCAATTCAAAAGAGGACTCAATACCGATAGTAGAGCGATAATTATTAATTATAATTTTTTCATATGGACAAAAACAATTTACTCACTACAAAGATGCAACTTCGTTTCGGTGCATTTAGTTGCACGTCGACTGGTGAGAAGCAACATTTTGGTTCCCACAAGTCAAGGTGCAACTAAATGCACCGGAACGATGTTGCATCTTTGTAGTGAGTAAATTGTTTTTGTCCATTAGAAAAATTATAATTAATAATATATATATGTGTGTGTGTTGGATTTGTGTTTGTGTGTATTTTTCCTTACCGGTAGCAACAATTTAAGTTTCATGTACGATTAAATAGTCAGGTACTGAATAAAAATTAACCATTTCCAATCATTACCTGAAGATTTCATTGTGCATTAAATTCACTGTTGCCCTAACGGCGAGGAAAACATATATATATATATATATATATATATATATATATATATATATATATAATAAAAAGGCTTAAACACTAATATTCCATGGTCATAATTTATTTCATTGGAATCGTAAATACAATCCAATTCATCAGACCTACAAATTCGAAAAATATATATGTATGTGCATGCAACTATGTATATATATTTTGCATATGTATGTGTATATTTTTCACTCATATTATATATATATATATATATATATATATATATATATATATATATATATATTATTATTATTATTATTATTATTATATAAATATATATATTAAAATGGACAAAGTCCGACAATTATTTTAAAGACATTTTTATGTTCATACATTCCTAAAGGTTGTGTCCTTCAAGGAACTAGTGAACTAACACGACTTAGAGCATTTGGAGTGCTTGTATTATCGGATTATATAGATATAGATCTAACTATTTTTTTTATCTAGCAAGAAACATTACATGTCAAGTATTTGCGAATTTTGACTCAGGAGTTCAGGCAGAAGAGTTAAAATTGTTCAGGAACGTAGTGTTCAAAGTGTTAATGTAAGTTCTTGGGAAAGGGATTTTTGCCTTTTGAGTCGTTGCTGTTACAACTAAAGTGTGAATTCATACAAGATAGTGATCATTCATATTCCGCAAAGCCTACTATACCAAAATATTTTAAAGATCCCAAATTAATAGGATGATCTCTTCATATATTAATTCAAGATAAAACTTGTGGTTTCGAGTTAAGCAGTTATATATGAATTAAAAAAATATTCAAGCCAAGAAGTTTTCTGTGAAACAATAAAACCTGCTGGAAGTAGTGTCATGGTGGCGTGGGAGAGTTTTTAGAATGTTTCAACCAGGGTTCGAACTAACCAGAGTCGATTAGTCAAGGATAAGACTTCCTTATAATATCGGCCCGGGGAAGAAGCCCAGCATGCAGCCAAGTTGGGAAATGTCTGAAAATCATAGCACAAGTTGACCCAGGCCTTGTGAGGGAATCTGAGTAGATCAAGGAATTCGGAAGAGATCGATGGGTGTTATTATGTTAATAGAATTCGGAAGAGATCGATGGATGTTATTATGTTGATAGAATTCGGAAGAGATCGATGGATGTTATTATGTTGATAGAATTCGGAAGAGATCGATGGTTGTTATTATGTTAATGGAATTCGGAAGAGATCGATGGGTATTATTATGTTAATGACGGAGTTTGACGATATTGTACCTAAATTATAATTTACTGTTTTATTTTTTACATGAATCGTTATCAGTATACTTTAATTATATCGAATCATTGTTCTCATCTGGCGTTATAAAAATGTTATTATTGACAGAGTTATTATAACTGGCATCATAGGGACAAAATAATACAATAATCAACACATCAGGCAAATAATGATGACCAGAGGTTACTTAGCTGAACCGTTGTGTCTATAACAACATCTATATCAACAAAAATGATTTAAGAATTTTGAAAATGACTCATCTGAGTAATTAAATACTAAATTATGAAAACAATACAAACCTGTAAGCAAATGTTTGAACCACCTTTCATTAAATATAAAGCCACCAGAAATCACGGATGTCCTTCGTCATGGTGGCGTAGTGGATATAGTAGTTAGCCTGACTCTAATCTAGTTCAAAACCTGCATCAAGTAGCGAATGACTGGCTCAACAGCAACTCATGACATGGACAAAATAAAAGAATAACAATTATTAACTACCAATGGACACCTGATGATGGGTAGAACACTTTGAAAGAAAATGTCATGTCTATAATAATATGTATTTAAAACAAAATATCTGAAACAATTAAAGTATAACGCTCCCGAAGTCAAATAGTAACTTGCTTATACTATCAAAATGACCTGATTGTTAAGAGTTTGCCAGTCAATGTATGCTATTTAGGAAGATTCCGAGACACAAGCACCAAAAGTGGAAATAATGTTAAAGACGAAACTTTATAAAAATTTTAACGATGAAAGAGTGATGGAGGTTATAGAATGTCAACGAGATAAATAATAAAATAATTTATTTCGGTATAAAATTATTGTACAACGTTAAAAGGTGATATATATGTGAAAAGAAAAACATTCAAGAAAACATAATCTTCGGGAGGCAATAATACGATATATATATATGAGGATTTGATAATAATAATTAAGTAATTCATCGAGTCTGAAAGAAACCTCAACAGAATGCACTGGACGGCCGTTTCGTCCTATATTTGTTACTTATCAGCAGTGCGCATCCACTACCGAGAATTGAAACCCTGACAGTTAGGTTGTCAAGCAAACATCATACCAGCTGTTCTAATGGGACTCGATGACGAAGAGATCGCAAATCAGACTCAATATGGCGCTGCTCGCTCACATATTCCGTGATGGAACAACTGAGATTCTCTCTAACCATAGAACTGTGTCTCCAGGAGCCACGACTACTATCACCAAGCCGCTCAGACTTGAGCATTGGAAGCCGGTTCAAGCAATGATATACAAATGATAGAAATTATATATATATATATATATATATATATATATATATATATATATATATATATATATATATATATATATATAGATATCATGTTAATCAAACGTATAATTAGTTCTGTAGCCTAAATAGTTCGGATATATTTATAAGTAAAGAAAAATATGGTCATTTCTTGCGTTCTTTCTGTTTTAAAATAGGCATTATTTGTATGGTTCTATGGTTAACAATTTGCCAATATTCCTTATTTTAACCACAGCTCCCTCTGAATCTATCTATCAATCTATCTTTGTTCATTATCTATCAATCAATCAATCAATCTATCTATCTATCTATCTATCTATCTATCTATCTTTACTTCAGTTCTTTTCATATCTATCTATCTAGCTATCTATATTTTATTCGAGAGGCCGACTGATGTGAAAGTAAAAGTTTCTATCAACTCTTCCGGAGTAAAAGGTAACAATCTTAAATCCCAAATCCTGACATTTTAACTGGCATGTAAACAAGTATTCGATGACTTCAGCACGCTAAGTCGAGTGTACGAACAAAATCCCCGCTAAGGTTACGACCGCCGACTATTATAATATCACCAGATTTCTGTCAGTCACGAGAATTTATATACTCCAATTTCATTATCTGGAAATCTCAATTTCGCCTGCGCCCATTGTCTGAAATTACCTTTCAGTTGTATGAGACAGAGTCTGGTCCATTCAACGATTATCACGGTCATAAGATTAAATCGTCTGATTTGTTTTGAGAAACACGAGTTGATATCTCTGGCAAAATAAAAAGAATTGGTTCGAAACACAAGTTCGTCGCGTTCTTAAGTGCATTTTAAAGACAATATTTAGATAGTTGTAGATAGATTTATTCAAGGACATCTGCGCCATTTTGTTTTCCACAGATGTGAAACTTTTACTATTAAAAGAATTTAGTATGGATCGAAATAAGCTTCATAATTCCATCCTCCTAGAACTTGACATATATCTGGGTGATAAACTGATATAAGTGGTTTTAACAGTTTTTCAAAGAACTGAAATTTTTTCCATTAAGAAAAATTTGTATGGATCGGCATAAGTGGCATTCCTAAAGTGAAATATCAAGTGATTATGGCGAATGTATTATGAAATCATAGCCGAAGTCTACTAATTTCATACTGGGTCTGAAAAGAGACGTAAGGTGTGACATTGCTTTGATGCAAGTCTAGCTTTTCTTTTTATGTGACGTATCCTTTCAGCTCTCAAAAAGTTACTTCCCTCTTTTCCCTCCCCTAGACCACGATCTGTCATCCATTTGCTTAAGTCCGCCAGGTATACCACGCATTGTTTTCCCTTGTCTCTCTTTCCCTCTATTCGACCCGTGACTATCTGATTATCCAGGCTCTCCTTTCTCATTATGTGTCCCAGAAACTTCAGCTGCCTCTTCCTGATATTAAGTATAAACCTCCTCCTTGTTTGCAACCAATCTAAGACCTCATCGTTGCTTCACTCGCTCGGTCCATGATATCCTTAGCATCCTTCTGTAGAACCACATCTCCGTCGCCTCGAGTCTCTTCTTTATCTTTGAGGAAATCGTCGAACATTCACTGCCGTAAAGAAGGGCAGATGTCAGATATCAGCTCAGTATTATTTTCTTTGTTACCAAAGAAATCCTCCTGTTTCGCAGTCCTCTGCTCAGCTTTTGGAATGTCCTCAACACTACAGATCTCAGTGTCGCATTTACCGTCATCTGTCAAGACGCTTCCCAGATAGCTAAACTTCCGCATCTGCTTGATTCTGCCTTTTCTGGACGCTTTTCATCGAATGCAGACTTTAATTTGTACGTTTGGGAAGAATATTTGCCTAAATTCAATGTCTTGAGAAAGAGGTTCGTAATTCACAATGCCGTTCCAATCCACACTTTTCGTTTTCTTCAAGACGTTTTTCGCCTCACATCCTCAGACCTAGCAGAAGTTAATAGATCTCAGCTACAACCTCATACTACACTCGCCTTACTCCCCTGAACTTGCACTTAATTCGATCCATACAGAATTCACTTAATGGGAAAATTAGCCGTTACAAAGAACCGGTAGGTTTTAGTCCCAGTCTTTGTCCTATTTATTTGAAACTACAGTGGCTAAGTAGAAAGAGTCAAATGCTCCCAGACAGAGTCTCAGCTTGCATTACATCGAGTTTTTTTTCTAATGACAAGTTACCATTTGTTTTTAAAGACAATTCGCTATTTCCATCTTTTGTTAAAGAATTAACATTTCTTTTGCCTCAAGTTTTTCTTCATCGGTTAGAAAGGTTGATTTTACTGTTTTTAAACACAATTCTCCATGATTTTTTCTCATTCATTCATATCTGCTCAATGCGTATCCAAATGTAAACAAATGACGTCACATATGAAATAGACAAAGTCCGACAATTAGTTTTTTGAGATATTTTTATGTTTATACGTTCTTTTTATACGTTCATTTGGATACGCATTGATCAGATATGAATGAATGAGGGAAAATCATGGAGAATTGTGTTTAAAAACAGTGAAATCAACTTTGCTAACCGAACGCTCCTCTGTGGCCCAATCGGGTAAGGCACGTCAGGCTATATGACTGTTCCGTATAGAATAAATATGTTATCTCTATACAAAGAAATCTTGCGCTTTCAGCCTTGGTAGAAGATTTATTTATATTGTGATAACACATTTATCAATTCCGATCGAAGACTTGTATGGCATTGAAACTACAAGAACTCCTGCAGAAGGCAACGAGGAAGAAATGACTAAAGATCAATTGTAAGAAGTTACAATGTATGATTATCAACGAAAGGAATAAGCCAACATTTAAATTATAAATTGGAAATAGTCTTTCCTATCAAATCGTGAAATAAGATTTATCTTGAATGGCCACTCTTCTCGCTCCTTTAATACTAACGCAGGTGTCCCCCAGGGCTCCATCCTTGGCCCTACTCTATTTTAAATTTTCATTAACAATCAGTGAATGAAAATCAGTTTTCAACTTGGTATATACGCTGATGACACAACAATTTACTCCTGCCTCGATAGTAAGGCTTATCAGTCTGACAAGGTCGAAATGACAGCCGACATCCAAAACGATCTCAAGTCCGTAGTTAGCTGGGATAAAAGATGGCTTGTTAATTGTAATGCCTCCATATCTAAACTTCTCTCCATTAATCATCTGAGAGACCCCTTGCTGCCTTCTATCAACATGGCTCATGCTATCCCCAGAAAAACTAAGGCTAATGTTCTCTGCTAATATGAATGGGGAAGACTATATTGAATCCATTGCTAGGTTAGTTGTTAAGAAAGTTGGTTTTACTATGAAGAGTGCGACAATTCTTCTCTCCAGAATCTGTATTTCATATCTATAAGTCTACCAATCGTTCATGCTTAGAACATTCTGTTACATATGGCCAGGTGCCCCTTTCTATTTACATTGAGCTCCTTGATAAGTGTTGTGGTAGGATCCACCTAATTTGCATAGTGGAGTACCGACCATATAAATATGGTTGGTACCGGGAAGAGAGGGAGGAATCAAGAGATTCAACCAGAGACTCTGCCCAACTGTGACTCAGTCAACACATTCTCCAGGAACGGTCTAACCAGGAATATACAAAAGACTATATGTAAATATTGTGTACACTTTCTTGTTTCAATACATTTTGTTCTAAGTACATTTTGTGTTGCATTATTATTCCATGCATTAGTCAAGTTTCAACAATAAGATTGAAAGAAGAATCAGCAATATTATTGGTCCTGATCTGGCTGCTCAACTCCAGTTACTTTCACACCGCATTGCCTCTCTATCTCGTTTCTATAAATACTTTCATAGTAAGAGCTTCTGAATTTAAGCGCAGTACTAGACTAGCATCGATATCTCATCAATTTCCAGTTAAGTTGGCTTGATGTAGTCGGAAATTCTATGCACACAGTTTCTTTTCTCAATTCTCGATTGTGCATCACTTTTCCAGCTCCATGCTTTCTAGCCAACTTTAATCTATAAAAAATTAAATGTAATGTCCATCGCAATCTATAGTTCACCTGATTACTCTCTTGTACTTCTGCTCATCATTAATGTTTCTGTTCCTAATTCTTCCACATCGCGCAACTCTTTGTCTCTCTTGCTTGTGCTTACTCCGATTAAAAGCAATATATACCAAAATCAAGCAAATACAACGTTTCAATAACTAGAAGTGTTTCACCAGAGAACGGAAAGTGCGACACTGAAATCCGAAGTGGCATTGTGATAGAAAAAGATGCCTTCCAAAAGCTAAGCAAAGTATTAAGAAACAGAAAAAAATCGTTAGAAACAAGGAATAAATATTATGTATACAAACCAAACTGTCCAAGAGTATAAGAATTTTGGAAGTTTGAGTAATTCATTCAAGCTTACAAATCGGTTGGAGTGAAGAATAAAGATTTGAAGACGCATTCAGAATATCACAATTACGATCTGTAAAAATACTGAAGAAGGTGCTTCGAGAATTAATGGAAACTTGGATTCACACAAATCCCAGCAAAGAGAATGTAAGGTGAACATGATAAAGTTTGGTTGATTGATTTGTTTTTCTACAGTTTATCTATCCTTTGTTGGTTAATTAAAGCCAAAGTATATTTTTTAGATTCTAAGAATAATGCTTTTTTGCGCGTAAACATTAACAGTTTTGGAGAATATAATTTTTTTCCCAGATAAATGTCCTAATATTTAGCCCGTATTTGGGGGAGTTTTTCTTCTTCTTCTTCTTCTTCTTCTTCTTCTTCTTCTTCTTCTTCTTCTTCTTCAATATTTTACTTTTTTCATTTTTTTCTCTTCTTTTTCCATGTCGTTTTTCTTCTGCATTTGTTGCTTTTTCCATTGCCTCTTTTTCATTTTTGATTTCTTTTTTTGGCATGAAGAAATTCACAAATCATAATTTAGGGGCAGACAAACGCGATGTGGGCCTGCAAAAGCTAACTCTATTACGTGTCAGGCCTCAAATGTATTACCCAAAAGCCAAAAAACAAAAACAGTGCATCTTCATGCTCTATCAATTGGCCAACAACCATCTTGGCCGTAATCTACAAAGATTTTCGACTTGAGACTTTTTGGCCTAAAGCCAAATTCATTTAGGCTCCGGCAATACTGGTCGCCCTTCATCCATCAATACTTTCCAAAAGTCTGTTTTCATCTTCGTCTCTGACAGCCTCTGTTTCCTTTTCATTCATTCTTTTACACGATCTTCTATTTGTTAACACCATAACGCACACAGCACAGCTCATTATATCTCTGTCGATCTTCTTTTTCTAATAAACCATTGAAACTTACAAAGGATTTTTCTTACAGTGAGGAAACCGCTTGCCAGTTTTGTTTTATTGAACATATTTTCTGTTTAAAGAATAAAAAATGAAAACTGTCATCAATCATTACCTTTTATAAAATGAGAAAAAAAAAACAACTTTGAAACTGATGAGTTTGCTTGAATGCCAAATTGTTACTTATCTTTTTAATATAAAACTTTACCCAATATGACGCCCGAGAGCCATTCAGGTAGATTCTTATATTCAAAATAATAACGACCAGTGAGGTATGTATTATGAATAGAAAAAGCGGCGATGGAACTTTAGGCATAAGACGATAGATAACAATTGAGTCTTGACTCTTGAAGAGATTTCAAGTGCAAAGTGTTCAGGAAAGTATTCACGTAGAAAGTCTGTTCCACAAACTTGCAGGTTTTGGAAAACAAAACTGAGACAGAGATGAACATTCTTTTTCATTTGGAACACGGTTGAATTTTTTTTTTTTTTTTGTCTGCTCTAGTTGTAAAGGATTTAAGTGAAGGAAATGAAGAAAGAAACGCATCTGAATGTTGTCATGGAAATAACGAGAAGCTGGCATTTTTGTGATATTGTTGTGGCCTGTTTAGGGGCCAGAAAGGGGCCTGTTTAGGGGCCAGAAAGAAAGACACGGAAGACGGATGTAAGTTGAACAAGTGTATTGAAATAACAGATACAGTGTAACCCGGATATAAGAGACCCGGATATAAGAGAAACCTGGATATAAGAGAGATTTTCTCTGGTCCCAAATTAGAGCCTGTGTTAATGTATATATAATAGTCCAAACCCGGATATAAGAGAAACCCAGATATAAGAGACTTCTTCTCCGGTCCTGACAACTCTCTTATATCCGGGTTACACTGTATATACAAAGTAAGATCGTTAGCAAGAAGCAGATAGATGTGTCATCCGAACGGTAGGTTAACCCTGCGTCTCTGCTGCGCACGAACGCGTAGTCACGCATGTTAGTATTTATGAGAGAAGGAAGATTTCATTCTACTCTAGGTGGGTTACTACAACCGATATAATAAATCAACTGGTCTTTGATAACTCAGCCAGTGGCTGGTGGTTGATTCGAGATACAAAAACCGAATTTCAAATGTCTCGTGGACGTTGTGCATCGTTGTCAGTGATCAGTGTTCGATTCTAGGTGAGAAAAAATCTAATTCTAGAATGATGATTTTAAAGGCAAAAAGGCTATTTCCATTTTGAAGACTGGCATTAGAAAACATTTTTCTTCTTCTATATTTGGGATCGCCATTCCATAGAGTCGTACCCTCCTTATTTCCAGCGTTTTTCTAGCAGAGAAAATATCGGAAGCTATAACTTCTTTATCCTTATTTACATGGCAAATGTTCAAACGAGCTCCACACGTTTCACCAGTTCAGATCTTTACAATTAGAACAAGCTATGTTACATCCACAGAGTCAAATCACTCTCACTTCCCCCGTGTCCCAAATATAAAAAGGAAGTTCCACTAAGACACTTGTCTTCCTAGAACACCTGAGTAGTTGCTTCCCTGAAAACTTTATTCTTGGTCACTTCAAGGGTCAATCGTTATTTTTCCTCCCTATCCTCATAATCATATTTTCTTTCCACATTTTTACTTCCGCTCATATCACACATCTTCAACATTACCATTTTGTAGACTGTAAACCTTTCTATCTTGAAGGTCTATTGTTCCTTGATTTTTTTTAAATTTGGTAAAAAAAAAATTGATTTTATATTGGACTAAGTCAAGCAGAGTAAGTACCACTATTCTGTGTCGAACGAGATTTCATTGTAGTTGACGTGTTTAAAGGCTGAGCCTGCTTAATTCGTTTTAATTTGTGAAATTCCCGGAAAGTAAGGCAAAAGATAAATAGATGTTTAAGTCAATCAACTGATTGCCAAAGAACGAAAATATAATATTGAAGTGTTGATGGAAACTCTGCCTGCCTCAATTCGCAGTAAATATTGACGTATATGAAGCTTCGGTCATTTGAACGAGAAGCACCCGTGAAAACTTCACAGTTTTCCTATTTGACAATTCTTAAGTTAATGATTGAATTTAGTCCCTTGCGGGTCCCACAACTATAAATTACCGATAGAAATTCCCCTGGCACACCGTTAAATATTTGCGCTTAACAATTTTAACAAGATATTGCAATAACAATGATGAACACAGGTCATTATTTAAAGAAATTAGAGGTTACAAAGTTCTTTTTTTCATTGAAGAAGATGAAAACACATTAGTGAATTATCGCCTACTGTCTTTTCTTTCTTTCTTTCTATCTTTCTTTCTTTCTTTTTTTGTTTATTATGATGCTTTCTTTATCACGAAAACGAAACAGCGTCCCTAATAAATCTCTTTCTTCGGTCTTTCCGCGCCATAAAAACGGAAGTGTCCCTTATTTATTTGCGGCAATAACAATGTGAAACACAAGTGCTAGCAAACTTATTCTAACTAACGGGGCGTGGGGAAAGCAGAATTAAAATATTATATTGACGTGTAAAAAAAAGAAAAGAAAAATCTGTAATATTAACAGTCCTGACTTGGCATCTCGGCTTCAGACTTTCCCACCGCGATAATGCAGCTTCTCTGTACATTTTACTTTAAATTCTTACATGGTAATTGTTCTGATGAATTTTCCTCTCTGGTATGAATCTAAGAGTTGCACTAGATTGGCGACAAAGTCTCATCATCTTACAGTTGAAATGCTAAATGTTTCTTCTCTCGTACCTCTCGATTGTGGAACTCTCTTTCGGATTCTTGTTTTCCAGTTAACTTTGATCTTCAAAAATTTAATATCAATCATATTTCTTGTCTTCTCAATTCCTGCTCTTTTATTGTTCTCTCCGGTTCATGAGGTGTTTTCTTTTTTCTATTATTCTTTCACACTCTTACGTCTTAGTGGTTTTATTGCCTTTCTTGGGGTAAACTCGTTAAAAACAAATGAATATGTCAAAATAAATGAATAAAATAATGTAAACAAGACAACCTAGTAAAGTAAAAAAAAAAAAAAAAAAAGAAAACCAATTGAACAACTAAGATCAACATTTAAGACATGAATAGATCAGAAAAACTGAAATGATCAAAGTTATCTCTGATATCTCGAACATTAATAATAACGTCACGAGAATCTCATTCAATATCCATGTAAACAATGATTGATTTGTTTTTTACGGTTTATCAACCCTTTATTGCTTATTTAAAGCACAAACATTTTTTTTGATTGTAAGACTAATTATTTTTTTTGCGAGTAAATATTGCGTTAACATTTTTTTTTGCGAATAACAATGTTTTTTTTTTCCAGATAAGAGTTCTACTATTTAATCTGTGAGGAGGAGGAGATGGATTCAGACCGTTCCCAATGATATCTGCGTGTAATTAAATGCAACGAATCAGACTGGAATTCCAAATAGGCATCCCGACTTACTCATTCCGAGACGCTATCCGTTACATCATCCACACATCTACTGACGTAAACAGAGGACGCGACCAATCAGAAACCGGCACAACACAGGCATAACAATTAATAGTGGGTTGGTGCATAATTATCAGGCGTTTTTTTGGTAATTAAAATTGCTGTTTTGTTTACTTTTTTAATAATATTTTCAGATTATAAAAATTCGTGTCGATAATCATACGAACCGGAAAACTCATTTAAAAGTGTTATGTACACTATTTACATTATTTGGATCCTGTCACTGGAACTAACCAGCGCCTTTATCCACCGTGCCATGTGTCAAAGAGTGTGAGTTCAATACCCGGTTAAGGCAGTGGAGAACTTGGAGAGGGGAATTAACAGGAGATAACTGATAACTGACATCCATTAAACATGGCACTTGGTACTAGAACAGTCTACTCCAGTGAGCGAAATAAAGGGTTCAGTTCGACATTCCAACCACCTGAAGAAGGCCGGAGCGTACAACGGCCGAAACGTTGTGATAAATATGGCGATAAAGATGAGGACAGTAGTCCGAATAATGTAAATAGTGTACAAAATACCTCAGAAATATAGACAGATACTAAAAGTGTTATTGTTGAATTGTTATGTTTCTTTTTTCATAATAAATATTGTTTAAAAAAAAACGCCTGATAATTCTGCACCAACCCAATACTAATGAATGTAGTCCTAAAATAAATTGTTATCATTATTAATTTGCATTCTCTTTTTGTTGTTGTAGTTGTATTTTCCTTCTTAACTGTGAGTGACGACAATCTCACTTCGTCCGCATCAATTGACACCTCCAGTAGCAGGTGGCTTTTTCCACATTCTCTTATTTCTTTCTTAATGCTCCAGTCAAGCGGATGAACGAGACGGCGTAAACTAATGCGACAGGACAAAACAATAGACAATAAACGCAAAGTACTGGCGACGAGCCCGTAATAGAAAACATTCACCTCCCTTGTGTGCACATTGCAACTGACCTCGTCGCGTTTGGACCTCATCGCATCGGCGCCCACGTAATTCATAGCCATGTTTACCCTTCAGTGATTTAACTTGCAGCCAGTTTAACTGCATAACATATACGATCTCGCCTTTCTAGGTTAGGTATTTGCTTATATATACTGGCGCCAGTATTCGACATCCGGTAGCACACACAAACACACATGCCGTATTTCCCTACGTATAATAAGCATTTTTTTCTAAAAATTAGTAAGTAAAATCGGGGTGCGTATTATGCACAGCTACAAAAAATGTTTTAAAAATTTCCCGTAAAATAAAATAACAATTATCATAAAACTAAATTGGAATAATATTATTTTATGTTTAAAACCTTTTTTTTTTTTTAAATAAGAGTAGGAAACGCTGGCTGTAATGAAATTAAGAGGTATAATTTATAGTTTTTGATTACCAAACAAGGGGTGCGTATTATGCATGCTTATAAGCATTTTCCTACACTTTCAGCACAATTTTATGTGGGAGTACTATGGATGAAGGCGTATTATACATGGGGGATTACGCTAATGGATTTAAAATGATGATTTTCACGTAAGACCGGTAATCTCCTGTTGAAGATACATGAAAATTACTCTATTTGCACCAACCAAAACTAAGACTAAATATTCATAAAATATTTGGTTGTTTTCCTCAAGACGATTTCGTCTCACACGTGACTATCATATATACATTAGGGTTATAAAGCTTTCAAACTCCATGTTTCTGTATTACAATTCAATGAACATTTGTCTAAGAACTGTTTCAATAGCTTTTTATAAAAAGTTACCCCTAAATTGAAACAATCTATTTTTCAGATATAACCACATTTATTATACAGATGTCATAATTAAATGAGTAAAACCCTCACAAATGTTATAATAGATGACATCACTGCTTATTTCATAGAAAACATCAAATTTTGATATTCTGTTTTGTTTTTGCAGGTATCATGTAATTCCTGCAACATTTTCATTGCATATCATGCATGCACTGATTACTTTTTGGCATTCTAAGTGTGGATACTTCCTGATTCCAATGGTTCTACAATGAGTTTAATGCTTTTTCACGAGGTTTCAGTATTCCTGACAATTTCTGATGGTCCTTTTCATTGTAAATCTGATTATTAAACCAATAATCTGGCAAGTTCTATGAAAGGAATCTGCATATTTTTCCAATGATTTCCTTGTTGAATGAATTCAAGGATAGCGCCAGAATGGATCTTGTATTTCACCACGCATCGCTAATGTCTGGAATTTCCTGAATATCAGTGAAAAGAAAATATCCTTTCCTTTAAAGGATTTAAGCATCCATGTTAAATGGCACAACTTCGGTTCATTTCTTCATCGCGAACATTTTTTGGTCTGTTGAAAGACTGTGTCTTCAGTTCTTCATTATTTTAAGCAGTTGTGACATAAACAGATATTCAGTAGTTAGAGTCAAACGCAATCAACAGGGGTGACAGTTATCTGCTGCTCATTACAATCTAGAGAGAGTAATGAAATCTTCAGTTAGAAAGCTATCAGTTAAAAACCGACAGTTCACTATATATGAGAAGTAATTTTAAGATTTTTTATTTTATTTTGGGGTGAGCTTTATTGAAATTGAGGGAAATTACGACCATTTTTATCGTTTTCAAGTAAAAGTTAATCGATTTATGATACAGGAATTATTATTTGATTTTTTTTTTTTTTGCAGAAACGAAAGTAAAAGATATGGACTTAGTATACATAATGCGTTTTTCTATAGGATTCGCGTGTGGATTATGAATATTAAATGTTTTATGTTAAAATGAAAATGGATCTTTTATCATCAATTGGTGTTATTTCAAAGAACACCGCAGTGAAAAAGAAAAAAAAACGGAAAGGTTTTCGCGCCAGCACTCGGGGTATAAGGTTTCTGTAGATATGGAACGCGAAACGTTGATTAAATAAAGGGGGTTGAATTAAAAATTCCCTGGCAGACACCTGAGATAGGCCGATGAGTAAAACGTTATGATAATAGCAAAAAAATGAAGACATTAGTTTAACTGCAAATAACATGATTTCTGTTTCATCCTTTTTGCTTAACTCCTTTCATTAAAAGGGATGAAACAAAAATCATGTTATTTGCAGTTAAACTAATGTCTTCATTTTTGTTGCTATTATCATAACGTTTTACTCATCGGCCTATCTCAGGTGTCTGCCAGGGAATCTTTAATTTAACCCCCTTTATTTGTTTTACCATTTTCTTCGCCGCGTTGAAAAGTTGCGTACACCATGTCTAAAATGTTAACCCATCAATATAAGCTGTGCGTAAATGTCTTTTAATATAAATTAAACTATTTATTGCAATATTTGGCGGGAACTAAGAACTATGAAATAGTAATCTATGATATCGACAACAGCGTCATCGAAAATTGCAAGATAAGAAATATTGTTTAAGCTGTTGATCCCTTTTCAGCTCCTAAGTTTGACAGCTATCTCGAAAATTATACATTTTTAATGATATCTTTCTTTTTTTATTGTTTTATATTATTTATCAACTTGTTTACGTATTGCATTAAAAATGACGGCAATGTAGGTATCTACGCAGACGAATCTACTATTGACTTCTGCCTCAAAAACAAATCTTGTGTCGCTGACAAAACTAACCTTGCAGTTTGTCTCGAAAAAGACCTTTAATCGGTTGTGGATTGGGGCAGGAATTGGCTGGTTAAATTTAATGCCTCAAAAACAAAACTGCTCTCTATTACTCTCCACAAAGAACCATCCCTGTCCCCCATTAGAATGTCTGACACTCAACTCCACGAGAGCAACTCTTTGCGACTGCTTGGTCTTACATTGACTGTTGACCTGAGATGGAACAAATACATTGAGTCAATAGCTTCGTCTACCGCTAGGAAAGTTGGCTCCCTGTTCCGCGCCAGGAAATTTTTCTCGCCGGAGTCGATCCTTCAAATCTACTTCTTGCATGGAGTATTGATGCCATATATGGTCTGGAGCCCCTTCTAATTGCCTCAAGATCCTTGATAAAATCCAGAGACAGATATGCAATATAATTGGCCCTTATCTGGCATCTCGTCTGCAGTCGCTCTCTCACAGACGTGCCGTTGCCTCCCTCTGTCTTTTTTACAAATACTTTTCAGGGCAACTGCTCCGAGGAGCTGCTTTCGCTGGTTCCCAAACTTCATGAATTTAAGCGTTCAACTAGGCTGGCATCTCGCTCTCACCCATTCACTGTCAAAATTGTTAAATGTAGCCGTCTCTTCTACTCCAATAGCTTCATGTCTCGCACTTCTCGCCTGTGGAACTCCCACCCCTCTTCCTGTTTCCCTGATAGCTATAATCTCCAACTATTCAAATGTAATGTCAATCGACGTCTCCAGATGCCATGATCTATCCCCTATCCTTCTCTTCATCCTTCCTCTATCACTCCTATTTGCTCTAGCTCCAACTCTCTGTAACCCCTTGCGTGCTAGTGGCTTCCAGCCTTGCTTGGGATGAAACGCTTAAAAAATGTTCTATACTTTTCTAACTCTATCATTGTATTGGTCGAAAATTAAAGTGTTTAGAAAGGTGATTCAAAAAGATTAATCCTATCCTCGGAGTTCATTCTTGTTTGAATTATAGATAAGTTTGAAATTGAAGAAATAGTTCATTGCTGCACAAGCATCGTTTCGGTAAACGGCAATCGTCCACAAACCTTCCCAATGAAGAAAGCGTAAAGAAAACTGACCACAGAGCTTCAGGAAAATCTACTCAAAAAGCGGATCCTTAAATAGTGAATCCAAACATAGTTTCGATTGTAATTTGAAGCATGGCCAGTAAAAAGTTTAAAAAGATTTATTTCAGCATTAGTTCTACCGTTCAGTAAAGATGATCTTGATCGAGAATCTGGATTTTATAAATGAAACCTACTAACAGGAAAATTTTGTTGGAAACAAAGAAAAGAGTACTGAACCATTATGTAAGATCAATCCTCTTATACGTCAGTGAATGTGGGAAAGTACGCTCACATATGAAGAGAAAGTGAGAAGCAACAGAAATGTGGGTCTACAGAAGGATGGTGAGAATTACATATTCGAAGCACGTAATCAACGCAAAAAAAAACCCTAAGGAAAATGGAAACAAATACACTTATACTCCGAAATAGACAGCTGAAACTTTTTTGACACATGATGAGGAAACAGGGATTGGAGAATTTGACACTCACATAACATACTGAATGCAAAAGAGACAGCGGAAGGATCTTGTGCGAATGGAGGGTGGAAAAAAGGAAAACATTATTAAGAACTATAAAGGATAGGAGGTGGAGGAGAGCCATTATCTGTCACGTTCAGAAGGGACAAGGCATTTAATAATCTCCTAGCCATAAGGCTTCGACCCCACGGAATGTTGCGATAAAACAGTGAGAGACTAGTCACATACCGCTTTTAAGAGAGAGGTTGAAGAGTGGAATATAATTCTTCTCAAATAAGGAGACGTTTTTGAACTCTATCAAGACTGGAAAGTAATGACTGAGCGGATCACGAACCAATAAAAGCAACCGTACTACATTTTCTGCCTGATCTGGATCTTATAAATTTAGCGGATAAGTAGGAGGAGTCAGGTACATACTGGGGCGGTACAGGGAGCCAATCATTTTACCTGCATATTTAGCGATGGATCGTATATAAGAGTTCCACTTGAAGGCTGATGTAAGTTTGAGGCCGAATATTCTCTCAAGGCACAGAGCCTCCTCGAATGGACATTCCTCCATCGTGACTGGCGATAGTTCGACATCTGATAGGCGATGAAGGAATCTAACCACTTTGGTTTTCGAGGCATTGAATATAACCAGCCATCTATCACACTCTATTCCTTATCTATCTATCTATCTATCTATCTATTCCTCATCTATCTATCTATCTATCTATCTATCTATCTATCTATCTATCTAACGGACCACACAATTATTACTTACTTGTAAAATCCTACTTTAGGTGACCAAAAGTCTAAAGAAAGCATTGTATAAATGAGTGGATATCTCATAGAATTACACAGAGAAAATCTTTCCAAATGTTTATCTTCGGACAACAATGCGACTGGCACTGAAAAGACTTCTACATGGTCCACATCCCCCAAGATATCAAATGCAAAAGCGACAGGAAGGGATCGGGAATGAATGGATAGTGAAAAGGTGGATGAGAGACTTGGCAAAGGGATAAACGTTGATAAGAGCTACAAGTGTTATGAGGTTGTGGAGAGCCTTGATCTCTCACATCTTGAGGAAACACGGTAGATGAAGAAGTGATATGGCAAAATGGGATGAAATAAAAGACACCACTGTAAGGGAATTCACTCAAATCCGCCATGGCCCGATTAATGCAATTGCGTTATGGTAAGCGTCCGAGTCGGAACTTCTATCAGTTTGAAAGTGTACAATAACTAAAAATGATTGTACGTTTCTCTTCTGATTGATCTGATGAAAATCATGACAAGAAAAACAAAGTTCACACTGTGATCATGTTAGTCTTTGCCATCTCTTATTAGCCAATCTCTTTCAAATTTCCATCTTCTGTCGGTAAATAGACGGCCATTTTTTAGTATATTATAACAATGAAATTTTAAGAAAAATGGATTGGTTTGGTCTATTTTGTTTTATGGCATATCAACCTCAATGGGTTATTTAATGCCGACAAGATTTTTAGGATAGATTCGTATGAATAGAATATGTATTCTTTGGTTTAGATTCGATTGGTTTATTTTTGTTTTTATGGCATATCAACCTCAATGGGTTATTTAATGCCGACAAGATTTTTTAGGATAGATTCGTATGAATAGAATATGTCTTCTTTGGTTTAGATTCGATTGGTTTATTTTGTTTTATGGCATATCAACCTCAATGGGTTATTTAATGCCGACAAGATTTTTAGGATAGATTCGTATGAATAGAATATGTATTCTTTGGTTTTAGATTCGATTGGTTTATTTTTGTTTTATGGCATATCAACCTCAATGGGTTATTTAATGCCGACAAGATTTTTAGGATAGATTCGTATGAATAGAATATGTCTTCTTTGGTTTAGATTCGATTGGTTTATTTTGTTTTATGGCATATCAACCTCAATGGGTTATTTAATGCCGACAAGATTTTTAGGATAGATTCGTATGAATAGAATATGTCTTCTTTGGTTTAGATTCGATTGGTTTATTTTGTTTTTTATGGCATATCAACCTCAATGGGTTATTTAATGCCGACAAGATTTTTAGGATAGATTCGTATGAATAGAATTTTTCTTTTGGTTTAGATTCGATTGGTTTATTTTGTTTTATGGCATATCAACCTCAATGGGTTATTTAATGCCGACAAGATTTTTTTAGATAGATTCGTATGAATAGAATATGTATTCTTTGGTTTAGATTCGATTGGTTTATTTTGTTTTATGGCATATCAACCTCAATGGGTTATTTAATGCCGACAAGATTTTTAGGATAGATTCGTATGAATAGAATATGTCTTCTTTGGTTTAGATTCGATTGGTTTATTTTGTTTTATGGCATATCAACCTCAATGGGTTATTTAATGCCGACAAGATTTTTAGGATAGATTCGTATGAATAGAATATGTCTTCTTTGGTTTAGATTCGATTGGTTTATTTTGTTTTATGGCATATCAACCTCAATGGGTTATTTAATGCCGACAAGATTTTTAGGATAGATTCGTATGAATAGAATATGTCTTCTTTGGTTTAGATTCGATTGGTTTATTTTGTTTTATGGCATATCAACCTCAATGGGTTATTTAATGCCGACAAGATTTTTAGGATAGATTCGTATGAATAGAATATGTCTTCTTTGGTTTAGATTCGATTGGTTTATTTTGTTTTATGGCATATCAACCTCAATGGGTTATTTAATGCCGACAAGATTTTTAGGATAGATTCGTATGAATAGAATATGTATTCTTTGGTTTAGATTCGATTGGTTTATTTTGTTTTATGGCATATCAACCTCAATGGGTTATTTAATGCCGACAAGATTTTTAGGATAGATTCGTATGAATAGAATATGTCTTCTTTGGTTTAGATTCGATTGGTTTATTTTGTTTTATGGCATATCAACCTCAATGGGTTATTTAATGCCGACAAGATTTTTAGGATAGATTCGTATGAATAGAATATGTCTTCTTTGGTTTAGATTCGATTGGTTTATTTTGTTTTATGGCATATCAACCTTTACAATTTTTTAGATAGATTCGTTTTGAATTTATTTTAGATTGGTTTATTTTGTCCCACGGCACACAAACCCCAATGGGCTACTCAATGCAGACAAAATTCTTTATTGCTGGTAATATTTTGTTTTGTCAAAAATCTGTTTCTGGTAATATTTTTCCTTCAAAACTGTATTGTTGGCAATAACCTTTTCAAAAATTACTGCTGGTAATAGTTAACTATTTTCTCATAGCTGGGACCCTAACAGGTGCTACCACCCAGTGTCAGGGTGGACCTGGGAACAACAGCAATTAAGAGGTGGTTCTATGCTCCTCAAAACCTCCTGAGGTCTTGCTGATGAATATAGTTTATCGTCTTACCCAAGACGTGGATGTAACTACAACGTCTTACCCAACACGAAAGAAAAATGGAAAAAAAAGGACACATAATAGATTATTATTATTATTATTATTATTATTATTATTATAAGATAATTATACACCTCTCTTTAAATTTAAAATTTTTGATGTATGAGGATAGGCTGAAAAGTGATTCTACAACTGGTAAATCTTCCATATATTAATTTCAACTCTTCTTATCAATAACTGTATTTTTTCTTTCTTGGTAAATTAACATCTAACTTTTCAAAGAAAACTTCAAAAGTAACAAGCAATGGCTTCTCTTGACAAAATTTAGCATCGGAGTATTGTTAAGTAGCCTCAGGTTAACCCCCCAAGGACATTAGGGGATGATACCCCAACTTTATCAAGAATGCAAACGTGGGCAACTGAATTCAAGAAGTGAAGAGGAAGTCTTGAAGATGACACGTGTTCTGGACATCTTGCGGTTACCACCACCGGGGAAAACATTGATCGTGTTCACAACAGGGTTATGGATGACAGGAGAATGACTATATCATTAAGCTAATCCTATTAACATATCCCGCGAGAGAGTTGATAATATTCTGTTCAATGTACTTGGCATGACAAAGTTTTCTGGTCGGTGGTATCCAGACCTTCTGATACCGGATCAAAAGCACACAGACTGACACAGGGAAATCAAGACATTGTTTGAGGTCTATGAGCTTTTCAGCTTACCCTGTAGATATAAAAAATGTGCTTGAATCTTTTACACACGCCGCAGAACTTACAAGACTAGTATGCTTTCTACCTACTCCAGGGCAATGCATTGTATAGAATTGACTTATTACCCGAAGGATTTCCAACTAATCTGTCCGAAGTGACAGACAAAAATTCTGATTGATCAGATGAACATCCTGACTAGAAAAAGCGATCTTCATCGCCTATAAAACTGCTGACGCTTCTTTGCGCCACGCTTGACTGAGTCAGATAAATGTTGAAATTAGTGGGTAATTTGGCATTTTATATCAGCTTCATTCAGTCATAACATTGCAGGTAAAAGAATTTTTTAAAAGATTCTATTACGTCATTCAAAAGAAAGAGAATCTGCATTCATTATTCATATCACCAAGACATGGCCCCACACTTCGGTGAAGAAGACGGTTTTTTTTCTTTAATTTTTATAGTTGTCCCGATAAGGAAAAATTATTTCAGTTTGTCGTTGGTTAGAATGTGCAAAACTAATCTGTGGTTCATTATTAGTTCTTGACTAGCATTTATTTTAACCCTTTGAGCCCTGACTACCGTTTTACCGGTGGTAGTGAAAAATGACGTAATATCCAGCCACCGGTTTAACGGTGGGTAAACACTTACATACCAATTATTTGCGAATTTTGATTCAGGAGCTCAGACAGAAGGGTTAAAATTGTTCTGGAACGCAGCGCTCAAAGGATTAATCATTTCATGAAGAATTGTTAGGATTATTATTAACTTCTTAATAGCATTGATTTTTATCTAATTTTTCCATTAAATAAGGTATTTTAAAAATCATTTCACCCCAAGCAACACATTAAAGTCACTAAGATACAAAGGGTTACTGAGTGTAAAAGAATAAGAAAGACAAGAACATTATTAAGGCGCGAGAGCAATAGAAGAGGAGGAATCACCATGATAATTAATGTTTTGTGACGTACGGTGGCCGTTATTGATTAATTATAACTCAAGAATTCAATGTTAAAATAAAAGTGTATTTAATTACAACCACATAATTAACAAAAACAAAGAAGTAAAAGTCAATCAAAGATAATTAACCATTTCATTGAATACCTTGTTAATAGCGCGGTTCGTTTTAACGTCCAGTATATCCTAAATCAAAACCCAAATCATCGACGCACAATAATTCACACTAATTCGACTGGATAGTTCCACTCAATAGACATTCAATAATCACTGCAGTCAGTATCCTGACATCGCTATTTATACACCTGGCGGAAACATATACTCATATGTCCAGAATATTATGCTAGAACCTCGATGTTAGCAGTTACTCCTTTTCGTTCTATATGACAGGATGATATTGCATTTAATGTTTTGAAGATCAAAGTTAAGTGAAATTCATCGAAGCGGAAGCGAGTCTCACCGGCGAGAAGTGCGAGAAAAGAAACTGTTAGCAAAGAACTTACGGTTACATCTATCCAAGTAAACTTTATAATGATGAGACATTCTTATCAATCTAGTACTGTACTTAAATTCATAAAGTCTAGGTACCATAGGGTAAAGTTCATCCGAACAATTAGCATATGGTCCGGTGCTCGTGCTATTCATCGAGAGATCCTTGATAAAATCCAAAGAAAAATCAGCAATATTATTAACTCAGTTCTGGCGTTTCAGATTCAGTCTCTTTCCCACCGCCGTAAGGCTGTCTCTTGGCGCCTTTTCTATAAATCCTTTCATGGTAGTTGTTCGGATGAGCTCGTCGCTATGGTGTTACTAGACTGTGTTATAAATTCATGACGGTCGTCTTCGAGTATACAATCCAGAGGTTAGCAGTGAATATTTCGGAGACAGTAGGAAAGCGTTGTTCAGGTTAGTAGTGGATATTTCGATAAAAGTTGCAGAGCTTAATACTTCCTTCTGTCATCTTCGCCTGACAAGTTGGCACTGGTTATTCGGGTAGGGTAAACAAAAATGGCCGCCTTTATACACGACGGATACAATGTTCTGCGGCTTCTGATTGGTTAACCTTCTATTAGTAGACTATAAAGTGAGTTAGGGCATGTTGATTGGCTCACTAGTTACATAGTATATACACAAAAAACTGTAACAGACTGGCGACCAGATCTTATCGATTTACGGTTGGATTGGCTAAATGTAACCCTAAGATCTATTCCAAATGCTTCTTCTCCCACTTTATGTACTACCACTCGGCCCCAAGCTTTAAAATCAACTTTAGCCTGCAAAAATTTAAATGCAATATCAATCGCTATACGCTGTCATTCTGATTAATCTTTTTTTGTTCTCGCTCTTTAGGAATATTTCTGTTTCTAACTTTTCCATACCCAGTAACACTTTGTGTCTCAGTGACTTTATTGCCTTACTTGGGATGAAATAGTTTAAAAATGTTATAATAAGTTTAGTATAAGAAATATGAGAAGCTATAGCAACAAAATATTAAAATAAATCCTCGAATCGTATTCTTAAATAGTCACATCAGAATCTTGTATGGATGTCACGCATGTCGTTCAACTCTTTCAAATGTCTAAAATATCCGCCATATGCAACATTTTTTTTAGATCAATGATTTGAAATTACTTGAAGCGAATGAGCCCTATGGGTCTTAGAAATAACTATACATTCTCGCCTCACGTAGAATAGCACTACAGAACTACAAGCAAATAGACATTTATCGTACTGATTGTATTGGTTTCTTTTCGTTTGTCCTTTATTTTATTAACCAAACTATCTATTCTACACACACACACACACACACACACACACACACACACACACACACACACACATATATATATATATATATATATATATATATATATATATATATAAATGGTGCTACTCGTTTGGAAAAAACCTCGGACAGCTCAATTTGCAGTAGAACAAGTCAGTACCCGAGGAAAAGTGGGGAATAAAAAAAGAAAGAACCAAGAACATTAAACCAAGGCGAAAACAATCGTCCAGTGTTTAAGCTCCAAATCGAAAGATAAAAAAACCCAAACTGAGTAAATAGACAACTACGTAAATTGTTCAATACACTAAGTAGAGCAAAACCTAAGATAATCCTAAGGAGTCAGGCAAACCTACCTAGGTTTCACCTAAACAGATCTTAAGGGTAATGCCGACTGAAAAGGAAAATTATGGAACAGTATTTATTGCTAATATATATATATATATATATATATATATATATATATATATATATATATATTTTATATTGTTTTCTAAATATGGAAATATTAATGTTTTGTATTTAAATTTTAAGTAAAATATTGCCGAACCATACAATTGATTCATTTGTTTTTTTACTAGTTATCAACCATTTGTGGTTATTTAAAGCCAAATAATATTTTGAAGTTTCAAGAAAATATTGCATCAACAATGTTTACGAGAATAACAATGATTTTCCCAGGAACCAGTTCTTTTTATTTAACCCATAGTTTGCGGTGTGAAAGGTGAATTCATACCTTACCCAAGGGCATATGCGTATGAGCCATGTGATCGTCATGGTAAAATTGAAGAATGAATTATGTAACATATTTTCATAGAATTATGGCACCTGTTTGCGCATTTAAATTTCCTTCGTCATATAAAGATTTAAATTGGATTAATTGATAAATATAATGCAAAATCGCTTCTACAAAGTTGGAGCGATCAATAATCCAAAATTCACTGACAGATAAGACAAAGAAAAAAACAAAGTGATAGTTCTTGGAAAACGGTCAAGTGGAACTATCTTTTTATATTTGGAATACAGAGGAAATATGTCTGATTCAACTCCGTCGAAGTAGCATGGCGTATTCTCGTTTTAAAGGTTTGAACTGGTGCAACTAATGAATGGAGCTTATCTGAACATTTACCATATAATAACGGTAGATTAACGCCAAGCAAAGAGTTTTCAGAGTGCAAAAATTAAATTGTTCTATATAAGACTACGTAAACAATGTTGAGCTTTAAAGAAGGTTGAAAAGTGATAATTGAGTAACTCCGGCCCAGTTATTTGGTCTAATTCTCTATTTTTGGTTTACTTTGACTCTTATTTTTTATCTACTTTGACTCTTATAAAGATAAATAATGGCAGAAGGCGTCAGATTCTTCCTGGCGGGATAGAATGAGCCTACCATTTTCACAGCATCTTTAACAATGGATTCTATGTATGAGTACAGCTGTGGATCTGCCGTGAACTTGATACTCCAAGTGTGTTCAAATCATGGAGCATCTGTTGTTTATATATATATATATATATATATATATATATATATATATATATATATATATATATATATATTATATTTATTGACTGAATTATGTAATATATGTATTAATTGCAAAAAACAAAACGAGGAATACGAGTCGGAATGAAACTATATGCATACGATCGGGGGTCGCTGGAGCAGTTTTCTTAGACTGAATAGTTTCACTCATCGATATGTTTTGATTCCTGTCAGTTTAACAAAGGAAAAGAATGAAAATATCGCCACGGCGAGAAAAAAAATCCTTGGCTTCTTTATTCATAGATTCACTTGGCACGGTGTTAGTGGGTAAGTAAATGCCACCTGGGACATTTTTGCTACTTCACGACAGACTAATGGATAAGATGTTTACTTCGGACAGCGAAAACTTTGCCACTCTCACTATCTCTTTCTCTCTCTCCATATCCGACCTTGACTGCCACTCTCTTCGACTGTCACTCTCACTACCTCTCTCTCTATCTCCATATCCGACCTTGACTGCCACTTACTTCGACTCTCACTCTCACTACCTCTCTCTCTCTCTCTCCATATCCGACCTTGACTGCCACTTACTTCGACTGTCACTCGTAACACCGACTCTACATCTTGACAAACGGTTCGTGATTCGCTTTTGTCTGCCGACTCTTTTCTACCACTCCTCTGCTCATCTCCGCATTACCACGGACGGCGAGTCCCTGGCCATTTTAAAATGCAGACTATATAAACCCACGATTGGAACCTCCTACCTTCCGAAAGAGTGGCTTTTGTTGCCAAAAACATTTCTTTCTTTCTTTTATTTTCTTTTCCTTGTCTATTTATGGACAATGAGTAGTTACTTTAAAGATTTCACATCTCGATTTTATTGGCAACGCAGTCATAAAACACTAGACGCTTTAGTCCCAGATAAAATCATTGACAGTCTATTTGACTATGTAGTAAGCAATATATAGAAAATGTTTCAATTCTATGTTGGCTGAAGAGACAAGATAAAGAAAAGTAGCGCCCACAAAACACATGTACAGGCATTTTTGCTATCACTTTTCTTTTCCGATAATGATGAGTTATGAAAAAGAATTTTGTCTTTAATTAAGATCCAAGTATTTGATGAAGAAGCACATATATTAAATGCTTCTCAGAGAATTTATTGGTTTATTTCGATGAGAGAAACAGAGAAAAACCGAATTTACATAATTCTATTTGTTGAAAAACATTTTTAAACTCCTCTGCCGAAACTTAATTTAAAAATCTAATTTACATCCCGCACAGCAGACATGAAGAAAGAAATATAATAAAAGAAATTAGAGCCAAAAAATAACAAAAGAAAACGTAACTGAATTGAGTCACGGAAAACTAAAATAATCATTGTAAATGATTCCAATAGTCTATCTGCCATTTTAGACAGAATTGTTTATTGTCTTTATAACGATAACATCAAATAAAATGATAACGACGAACACCTGCAATGAAGAATTTTGACGAATAAACAGAATATCTTCATTAACATCCGATTCATTGAAACACAGTAAGTGCAAGTAAGTAAAAAAAAAAATGTTAGCTTACTTTTCATAAGTAAAACAGTAATTTCCAACAATATCCCATCATGAACATCAGAGCTGTTTCAAATTGAAAGTACGATGTCCATAGAGCCAACGTGCGTTTTTATAGCTCAACTATGCTGACCGGACCAGGGACACATAGGCTGGAATTTTGCTTCTCCTGGACTGGTTGCCAAACAAGGCTAGATAGACCAGTCTGCTCTGCTAATTAACCCATAGTTGAGAGAAAAGAGATGGAATTTCACTTAGTATGCATACAAATAGTGTATGCAACCATCTCTTCCTGAATTCGAACTCGAATTGTCAATTCTCGTTTCGATCTTCTATCAATTACATCACCTGCACACCCAGAACACTTGTCGTTTTTAAAATACTGATATTTCATAAATTTAATGACATCGTTTTTTGTTTTTTTTTATCAATTCACCCCATCAAGGCGATAATACCACTCAGATTCAAAAAACTGCTGGGAGTGAAAGAGAATTAGAAGACTTTAGAAGGAACCAAAAACCCAATCCTAAACAGATATCAAGTGATAAAAGTCTACTCCTGTTCAAAATAGCGGGGAGGAGTGTGAACCGGATGATAAGCGAGCCTATCTACAAAATATAAAACATACATTGTAATAAATGGCTGAATTCAAACAGACACGGAATCTACATTTATGAATTTGGCGAGATTGTTAATCCTTGTTAACCAGTTGGTTGATGCTAAAATAATTATTGTTACAATTCCAAAACTATTTTTCGACTTTAAAACTCACAAAGTGTTGATAAGCCTTAAAGCCAATCAATCCTAGTTTCTCTTCTGCTATCCATTTAAACAAGCTCGTTAGCTTAGATGATTTGAAGTTTCTCTCTATCTCCATTGCTTGCAATATTTCCTGGGAGGATCAAATTTTCTTTCCTCATTATATGTCCTAGAAATTTCAGCTCTTTCTGATTCTAAGTAAATTAGAATCAGAAAGAGCTTTTTGTTTCTATTTTCTCTAAACATTCCTTGTGGCTGACATGTTCTGTCCATTGTAATCATTTTGAGGACGAAATCTTTGTTGGCTGAAAATTTTTCTTCATCTTTGAGGAAAGTGTCCAACATTCATTGCCATATTTGTTTGATATAACATAGCAGTTTTAGGGCACCTCGAGGCGGTGTAATGGCTAATTTCTGCCTTTTGCCACATCTAAGCTATGCTTAGAAAATCGCTATAACATAGCAGTTCAGTATTATTTTCTTTGCTGCTAACGAAATTATTCCGTTTCATCATACTTCTTTTTAGATTTTGATGTTTTTCTAGTTAAAAGATTTCCAGATACTTAAGCCTCTGTACTTTTTTGATGGGGGGGGGCATTTTATAATTCTTTGATAAAACTGAAGTTAATGAGCTGTTTTCATGCTTTCAATCGAGATTTTGCAGGAAGGAATCTGGAACAAAATACAAGGGAGATAATTCAAGTAAAATCATATGATATTATTGAAGAGTTCAAATATCCACGGTTAGCAATGAATGTATAAATGAATTTAATTATATTTATCAAAATAAATTTCAGTAATTTACAGCAGCATCTGTAAACTGGAAAATTATCTTTTTGCATAATGAAGGAAATTTCCCGACATTAATGAGAACATTTAGAGTAAAGTATAACATATTAAGTAAAATAGACCGTTGAATACATGTAAAATATTTTCATGAACAGACGTGACTTTCTTTTTTCTTTATTCTTTTCCCTGTTAATCTATGGCAAGCTATTTTGATTTTAGAATTTGCAGTAATGAGTAGCATCAGCCCGAGTTAACTAATTGGTTGATTACTTAAAGTTGGGTTACGAAGCAATTTTAACTGTAATAACGTCCGAGTTATAAACCAGTTTTCTCTCTTTTGTAATTGTTAGGTTATTATTAGACCGTTATGGTTAATCGAGAGCAAATTTCCATTTAAATATTTTTTAAATAATAAAGAATATCACGACCTCAAAGATTCTAATTTTCCAACTAATAAAAGTATCGAAACTGTTTTTCCATAGTCCGAAGAAGGGTATTTTTTAAATTTACTTTCTGGGTTTATCCAACTTTGTCTACCAATGAAGCTCGCTTAACGTCGCTATGTCTTGTGACAAACTCCTTTCTCTTTTGGTCTACCACCTATAGGATGATTTAGGTATGGTAGGTACGAGACGTTGTTTAGTACGGCTCCGAGAGAATTCTTCATGGGAAGACGACTTCTTAATTTTCATACTACCACGTGGTTCACTCTTTTTAGTTATACACATATACACATAACATTTTCTTTTCCTCTTTTTTTGGGAATTATTTTGACATACTCACACGCAAACACAAACACACACACACACACACACACACATATATATATATATATATATATATATATATATATATATATATATATATATATATATATATATATATATATATATATATATATATATATGTGTATATATAGATATATAATAAATACAGAATCCTTAAAAATATATAATAATTTACTTAGTGAATATGCAAAAATATAATAATTTATTTCATGAATATGCAAAAATATATTCACCTCTCCAGACCGAGGTTTTCTTAATAAATGGAGTTAATTTATCAAAAAGGAAAAGGGGGTGGAAAAAAAGAAAAAAAAAAGTAAAAATTTCAATATTAAAAGAGTAAGAAAGAAAAATTAAAATTTCAATATTAGGTTTTAAAATAAAGAAAAAGAAAGAGAGAGAGAAATGTGAAGGAGAGAGGGAAGGAGAGAGTCAGATAGGGGGAAGAAAGGAAAGGAGGAAAGAAGGAAGACTTAAACATGAGAAAAATAAGGTGGCCTAGAAATGATTTTTTTTCCATATATATATATATATATATATATATATATATATATATATATATATATATATATGTGTGTGTGTGTGTGTGTCCGATGCAATGAGAACAAAAGTAATATATAAATTCCAACCTTAAAAAATAAATTCCAATATATATATATATATATATATATATATATATATATATATATATTCTTTTCGTCTACCGGCCTGAATATATATAAAATCCTCAATGTATATGAAGTCAGAAATGGAAAAAAAGGAAGTGACGTTTCACATACGGATTGCCTACAAGTACGATTGTTCATGACTATTTTTGATTCTCACCCGTCGAAGTGCAGTTAAAATGCACTAAAACGAAGTTGCATCTTTGTAGTGAGTAAAATGGTTTTGTCTATATGATAAAATTATAATATATATATATATATATATATATATATAAAAGTGAACGTAACACACTTAGAGGCAACAGTCTGTTTCATGTTAGATGCAATCGCCAGGCCTGACGATTGCGTCTAGCATGAAACAGACTGTCGCCTCTAAGTGTTGACTTCTATGTTCACTTTTTATATTTACACACGCCTATCTGTGATATTGAGCACTTTATCCCATAAATATAGCACATCTTAAGACTATATTCCTTCATATATATATATATATATATATATATATATATATATATATATATATATATATTCTTTTCGTCTACCGGCCTGAATATATGTAAAATCCTTAATGTATATGAAATTATTTATTTTGAACGACAGTACCCTCGTTCGTTACAAAGTGGTAGCTTCTCTCCACTACAAGTTTTTTATTTATTTCTTTTTTCACATTTGATTAGTCTAGATTGAGAGCCGGAATGTCCATGACGCGAAGAAATATAGTAATTAGTTTACCATTTTTCAACTCTATGAAATTAGAATCAGAATTAATTGAAGAATATTCTAATATGCACACATTTTCCGTCCAATATACAGAAATGGAAATATTTGTGTTTGATGTTTTGCACATGTTAAAAAATCTAACTGTGAAAAATCAATAGAACGAGAATTTGTCCGCCTGATAGACTCGCATTTTAAAAATATATGGAAATTTAATTATTCACGGAAATTTAATATAATTTTTCATTGAATTAGTGACAAAAATTATTTTATTTTCGTCGTTATAAGAAATTAGAGAAAATATTTTAAATTTTAAAAAGGAACCACCTACTGCTTTGCCGTGTAGATGTTTGGCAGGTTTAAAAATAATTTTTATTTACTAAAGTTCACCAAATACAAAAGTCACACATGCTTGAGGTTTACCGAATGAGATGTCTTATAGAAATGTAACAACAAGTAGAAGAAATTGAAAATTGTGAGGATAGGGAAGATGGGTTCAATTAAATCAGTTTCATTTATTCATCCTGACTACCTTTTACCAGGCCCACGGTCCTGAAGGTAGACAATCACTTGGGTAAAACGATAGGTTAATGGAATAATCATGACGAAAATTATGACGAAATCTCATCGCAATATTCTAAGAAATAAACCTTAGGCTGCACTTAAGAATTGCATTAGCATAACTGAACACTTGTTTATCTACTGCAAATTGTAATTAGGCTGACCAAAATTAATGAAGGCGGTTCTAGCATACGAATATGTGATGTTATCTAAATTATTCTTAGATTTTCTTCGTTGCCGTTATTATCATTGCTATACATATGTTTATCAATTCAAGTTCTTTTATTTTTATGTGCCATATCCTTTCAGGACGTAGGCGATCATGGCTCTCCGCTTCTCCATATCCCTTGTAGCTCTCAATAAGTTTCGTCCCTCTGCCACCTCTCCCAGATCACGTTCTGTCATCCACTTGCTTTTTTCCTGACAAGTATATCATGCGTTGCTTTCACTTGTCTCTCTTTCCCGCCATTCGATCCGTGAGTATCAATTTCTTTAGGCCCTCCTTTCTCATTACGTGTCCCAGAGACTTCAGCTGCCTCTTCCTGATGTTAAATATAAGCCCCCGCCTTGTTTGAAAGTTACTCATCTGTTTTATTCAAGTCGTTGTCTATTTCCAGAAAGGTGGACCCGATAAACGGGGGTCATGCCATTTTTTCGAAAAAGTCTGCCGGAGTTAATATTACGCAGCAACTTGGAATGTTTTAGAAAATATTAAATCGTAAAATATTTCATTTTTTTGTAACTTTTGACTTATATTTGCTTACTTGCAGATTGAAAAAAAAAGTTCTTCATGCGAGCATTTTTGTAAAATTTTATTCGAATTGAAAAAAATTCATTGGGAACCTTGTCAAAAAATAACCAACATTGTGTCGTCTGAATAGAATATCTTTTTAAAGTTCACCTCAGAACTCAAGTGGAAGTCATATATATGATCCATTGGCAAAGATATTGAAAAGATGGTCGATACATTGTTCGACTCCAGGAAATACTTGATTCCTCCTGCCATAATCTACCTCTACAAGACTCAGATCAGAGTAAGAGAAAAAAAATGAAAAACAAAACTAAAAAACACAACATTGAGCACCGCTGGTACAGGGGGTGATGGATAAATTGTCGATTAAATAACACAGAAACGAAAATAACACTGTCATCTCATTTTAACATATATATATATATATATATATATATATATATATATATATATATATATATATATATACGTAAATTACACAAAAATAACTTGAAATACTAAAGAGTAAATGAATTATAAAATCGCCAAATTTCTTCAAACACGGCCTCCAGACGACTTCAGAATCTCCTGCAATTTTTCTGGACGGTCTCCTTGATTAAGTTGGTAAATGCTGCCATAATCCTTGCTTTTAGTTCATCTTTGTTGTTACAAGGAATTTTATTGGTCTCTCACTCAACTGGGTCCAGTACATAATTATAAAGGGGTTGCAGTCTGAGGAGTTAAATGTCCAGATGTAAAGGGTGATGTGGTTGCATAAATTGTCTGACTTTCTAATTTTTTTTAACTATACTCAACCAATGACACTAAGAATAGTTAGCAATCCCACCCTTGAGGCAGGCCACAACTATAGTTTACGATGGATAAATTGTCATCTAAATTATGTAAAACTTAAAGTAATACAGGCATCTCATTTCAGCAGATATATTTAACAAAATTACTTAAAAATATATTGAATAAATATACCGTTTAGTATTTCAATAAAATCACCATTGGCTTCAATAACTGCCTCCAGACGATTTTGGAATCTCCTGCATCTCTTCTGGACGGTCTCCTTGTTTAAGTTGGTGAATGCTGCCATAATCCTTGCCTTCAGTTCATCTTTGTTGTTACAAGGAGTTTTGTTGGTCTCTCGCTCAACTGTGCCCCACACATAATAATCAAGGGGGTTGTTGTTTGGGGAGTTATGTGGCCAGATATAAGGAGTAATATGGTCACAGAAATTGTCTGACAGCCATGACTGGATTCTCCTGCTTGTGTGGCATGATGCAGAGTCCTCTTGCCAGAAATAGGGTCTCCCAGCAATCATCCTCAATCAAGACACTTGATGCAGACCCCGTGTTGTGTCTGAGGCTCAGTAGGAAGCTGAATGGATGCATAACGTCGGCATCAATCACTCCAAACTGGATATATATCCAACTCTTTCCGAATCCTCTACATTGTTCTCAGTTTGACACACAAACACTCTGAAAAGTTTGTATTGGAGACTCTGACGCGTATGCTAAACAGTACAGCATGCTGTTTCCAAATTTCTGTTGGAAGGAATTGCGTCATGGTGCTCTTTTTCTCACAGACAGTGTCCAACTGATCCTACTTTTCTGTGCAGTTGGCAAAGGGGAAAACAAGCAACGCGCATGCGCTAAATAAAAAAAAAAAAAATAAAACGGCGACAATTTACCTATCGCACCTTGCATATCTGAGCTGGAGTTGTTTCCAGCCTTGAGTTCAAAAACGTTTACACGGATTTGTGGGTAATGAATTATTTTCAACCCTACAGCTGAGTTACTCTCTCATTATTTCCATGGATATGTTCTGACATTCACTCGTTCAAATATTTAAAGCTAGCACCTGTCATGCCACGCACACATGGTCGAATCATCCTCATTCCTTACGTATTCTATTGGTAAGTAGGACATTCTTCCTAGACAGTTTCTTTCCAATAACAGGCTACTTTGTGAAACAGACTCCCTGATCACTTCAATGTTAGATTCTTCATGTCTAGGGTCAACAGTTATCTATCCTACATATCCTCATATTCCGCATTTACTTCCTCATTTGACGTCCAAAATGTAACTTCATTCAGTAAATTTGGACCTTAAATTGCGTGTACATTTCGTAAAAAAGTCGCTGATAATAATAATTCCTGTCAGGCTCTCTCAGAATTATCTCATTATGCAAGCGAAATTCTTCAGGGGAGTACTAATGGTAGTCATCATCAACATCATAGTCCATCCCACGATCGGGTGTGGTCTCAGGGTAGCTGCGCAGCTGAGCAACTGACCAATTCTCTCCACATATCCGGGTTGAAAGTAAAGCGTGTTTTGTGTAAGTAGACCTGGTGGAACCCATATTTCTTGAGGTCAAACAACAGCCGATATCGTCCAACTTGAAGGCTCCCCATAGTCAAGGCAACGTTGCCTTTACTTCCGTCCGCCCTAGACGTTGATTTCAATTTAGGATTACCTCTGCCCAGTGATACTTTGTCATCACCACACTGGATGAAAACGTAGCAACTGAGTCCAGTTTATCCCATTATACCAGATAGCCACTGGCCCAACAAGAGGGTTCATCCGCTCTTTGACAGGCTTTGTTGTTAATCCTATTGAGTGTCTAGCCACTTTCCTCAACCGAACAGCTTCGTGGGAGGACCGGTTTAGTTGTCGATGACCTGACCACATGGCAACAGGAACATTCGTAGACTGGCCTGAAATAAGCGTAATGCTTTTTTCTTATTTCTTTTTGCCATGTTGTCGCAGATAATTTGATATCTTTCAGTAGAATCTCATTAGATCTTTAGCGTAACAGAAATTTTGCCATATCGATTTATTCTGGCTGTTCCATTCAATTTTCTCAGATTACTGTGAGAGGGGTGTTGACATCCCCCCTTTCTTCAACTTCGCATAGGATCACCGAAGTTAAGCAACGTC
Organism: Acanthosepion pharaonis; assembly: GCA_903632075.3. NCBI lineage: Eukaryota > Metazoa > Mollusca > Cephalopoda > Sepiida > Sepiidae > Acanthosepion > Acanthosepion pharaonis. Next base: position 1,063,549 of record CAHIKZ030000986.1, on the reverse strand, counting down.
ATCCCTAGACAATATCTGTCTGGGTGACTGCTTGGGGATACTATGTGCTGTAAGCTTGGATGTGGGGAAGGTGTAATGGATTACGCCTCGGAATAGGAAATCGGACAGCAGAGTTCCAGTTTAAATCGGGTTCGTTATATTCACTTAGATATTAAATAATAAAAAGAATATTTAAAAAAAAATAAGCACACTAGAACGGCTAAAAGATTGTGACAATAACAACAAAGATGGGGACAATAGTCCGTATATAAATGATGATAAATTCAGACAGAAAGTATGGAAACGTGTTAAACACGCATGAAAAGAAGGGACTGTAAATGTTATCGGGGTACCGACTTGGCATCTCGACTTCAGTTAATTTCTCACCGCAGTGATATGGCTTCCCTCTGTCTTTTCTAAAGAATACATGGAATAAAGTGCCAGTAAACAGTAGTACACCTTTCTAGTTCGTTGTCGAGGAATGTAAATATCACCCCATTGTTTCAGAAAAAATCAGCCCGTCTGCGATTCCCAGCGAAATCCGATCCTTTATATCACCTTGCTATGAGAAACATAACCAGTGTTTCCGCTAACTTATCAGATGTCAGATCCCAACTGATACTAGTCTGGCCATGGCTCTACCTACCCTGTCAATACTGTTATACACTGATATACTTTTGGGAAGTGTATATAGATATACAATGCATTTTATATATTTGGACAAATATTCCTAATAATAAGTATTTAATCAGTTTATGCTATAAACACCGAATATATGCATACATCTATACTAATAAGCATACAATATTTGAGGTAAAATCTAATCACACAAAATTGTATTTGATATTATTAAAAACAATAATATTAGATCGCTCTCAAGCAGAGAAAGTCCTTTGTTGAAAGTAGGCCTTCCCCGGCTCCCCCTTGGAGGAATGGGAATGTGTGTTGTTATGGATGGATGCGACAAACTTGGGCGATCATGTCTCTTTTCGATTCAGGATCGCCCAAGGGTGTTTGAGCCTAACTGAATATAACGAACTCGATTGAAATTTGAATTCACCGCTTCCCAATTTCTCATTCCGAGCAAATCGCTCATCTAAGCTTACAGCTCCTGGTATTCTCAAGCGGTCACCCATCTAGTTACTTACCAGAATCGACGTTACCTAAATTCGGCAATCTGATAGGAACCAGTTTTTAAACATGATATGGCTAATAGTAGAAAATAGTGATAGTAATTTTAGTATTGTTTGTGATTTTCGTAAAATCTGACTAAATGACAAAAGAGAATTTTTGATAAAGAACGTTAGTTGGGCAGAGAACGAAATGGACTGCTACCCCGTGTTCTGACCATCTACAGCCAGGACACTATCTACCCGTTCATTTGACAGTACCTCCGCTTATTATTTCTCATATAGGAAGTCTGGGCAATAATAAAATCCACTAAGACACAAACACACACACACACGCGCGCGCACACACACACACACACACACACACACACAAAAACCCTAAGAAACGAAAGTACTGTTTTTTAATCATCTTAGAGAATCCTTTTTAACTTCCATCAACATGGTTGATGTTAAAATCCAAGAGAGCGACTCATTGCATCTTTTTGGACTAACATTTTCAGCTGACGTAAAACGGAAAGATTATATTGCATTAATTAAGTCTGCAGCTAAGAAAGTTGGTTACACTTTGTCGTGCAAGACAATCTTTTTTGCCAGAGTCTATCCTACCTATTTATAAGTCTACTATTCGTCCTTACTTTGAATATTGCTGCCATATCCGGTCCGGTGCTCCTGCTATATATTTAGAGATTCTTGATAAAACCATTGGCATTGAATTTAAATTTTTGAAAGTGGATGGAAAACAAGAAACCGGAAGAGATTTCCACTGGCAGGAACTGAAAGAAAAGAAACTGTTAGCAACGAATTCATGGCGGTTAAATCTAGTCAATTCAACAATAAAATGATGATACCTTACTGCCAATCTAGCATTTCGTTTAAATTCATAAAATCTAGGTATCATAGAGCAAAGTTCATCAGAACGATTACCATAAAAAAGTATTTATAGAAAAGGCACATGTTAGCTACACTACAAATGTGGAAAATTGGTTGAAGATGGATGACAGGTCAGGACCAATAACATTGCAGATTCTTCTTTGGATCTTATATTCTCTGTATATGTGTGTATTTTAGTTGCTAAAGAAAAAACTTCTTAGCACCGTGACACTGAGTTTTGACACGATCATTCAAATAACAGACGTTTGGTTACATTTTACCTGAAGCCGAAGCATTGAATACTTGAAAAATCATCCTTTTGCGTGGCAATGAGGGTGGATAATTTCTGTCGTTTTGGTTGGGGGACGGGAAAAAACATCGAAGAGATAATTTCTCCGATTAAGGCCGCCCAATAATATGCTTAAATATTTATATCGTAAAAAAAGTATACATCATAAAGTTTGTTGTGTTAAATTATGAATCCTGCATACGTTATAAGCCGTGGTGAACGCATTGCATAATGGGAAGGCGAAAAACGCAGGAAATAAATCAAATTTTACATGGCGTGTGCAACAATCAAGATGTGAAAAAAAAATCCAATGTTTTTCTTTTCTTTTCTTTTCTTAATGTATGCAATGTTTTTTCTCATTCCAAAGACTGCGAATTATCTAAGATGACACATTTGCAGATTTCAAAAGGATTATGAATTTAATAACATGCAACTGGAACCCTGCTGTCAAGATGGAAAAGCTTATAAAAAATTCAAAGTTGACGGTCGTATCAAAAGTCCTGACGCATTAATATGCAGAGAATTGTGATAATTCTATTTTTTTTAAATGACAAGCAGTAAATTGCTGAACAAATATACTGGGTAAAAAAAACAAACAACTTCATTTTCTCTCACTTCATTCGTATTTCTAATGTTTACATTTCGTTTTCGATGACGTTGTTTTGAAACTATTATCACGTTTCTCAGAAAAAGAAACTTCTCATAAAGAAAACATTTTCAATAAATAAATAGATAAAATGGACGAAAAAGGATGAAAATAAAATTTTGTAAGTAATTATAAATCTACGAGTGTTATGAGTACCAAATAACCCATTATTATCTGCCGCAGGGGGGTCATTGGCAGCTAAACAGGTTAACTCACAAAATTTTTCAAATTAAATTGAATATAGTTGTCACGTTTGGTCTGATGTTTCTGCAATATATTTAGAGATTCTTGGTAAAATCCATGGTAGAATCTTAAATATTATCATTGCTTTCCCAGCGCCGTAACGTAGGTACCCTCTGCCTTTTCTATAAATATTTCCGTGATAATTGTACTGATTTCCTCCCCTCTTTGGTATCACGATTTTACGAATTTAAACGCAGTATTAGATTGGCAGCTAGGCCTCATCGTTTTAGAGTTGACATGCTTACATATAACTGTAACTTTCATGGTAAAGGTTTTTACTTTCGTACTTCTCGCTTGTGGAACTATCTTTTGGATTTTTGCTTTCTAGTCAAATTTGTTCCTTCAAAAATTTAAATATAATGTAAATCGTTATGTTCGTTTCAATTTCTTTTTATTTATTGTTCTCTCACATTGAGAATGTTTTTCTTTCTCACATATTCGTTCACACTCAGTAACACTTTGAGTCTTAGTGGCTTTATTGCCTTGCTTGGAGTGAAATGATTAAAAAATGTTTTTCTTGTAAAGTGAGTGTGGCCAGACACTCAGCAGGATTAAAAACAGGATATATCAAAGGGCGGGTTGAAACTTCTTGTAGGGTCAACGACCATCCACCACATTGCGGTAGACATAGATGCAACATGATATGACTGGGCGTTAGTGGTCTCTAGACTGAAGTCAACGGTCACTGCCGAGAGTACTTCCGTTGGACTCAATCATTTGTTCGTAACCAAAGCGCGCCTTCAACTTGAAGGATACCAGCTGCGGTTTGACCTGGAGAGATAAGGGCTCAACCAGGTCGATTTGCCCAAGGTAGAGGAATAATGAATGAGGTTGTTGTGTGGACGTAAGAAGAAGTGAGACTATAAGAATATGTAGGATATATAACTGTTGTCCCTAGACCTGAAGAGATTAAGATTGTATTGACAAGGAAAGCACCCTCTCGAGGGTCTGTTCCATGAAGAATTGGGAATAAATTGTCCGAATGGAATTTCCTTCTTACCAATGGAATGCCAAGGGAACTTGAATAGTTTGTCCTTGCGTATATGACATGGTTGTAAAAGACTGAACTGCTAGAATTAGGGAAATACTTACTCAAGAAATTTTTCATGGAAATAACGATAGAGCAGCTTGCGATGATTTGCCTGTTGTTTGTTGGTTGATTTTGTTCAGCGGCATGTCAACCGCTAACATTAATTTAATGCCGAAATCTAAATTTGAAGCCAATTTATGGCTTAAACTAAATATATTTTGTATGCCTACAACTACAACAAAAAATGTATTGATGGTCATTTTGCTTTTCAAATGTTTTTTTATCGGCATATTAATGCCTTAAGGCCGATTTATTACCGAAATTTAATTTTCTTGGGTGTAGTAGTAATTTATTTACAAAAATGTATTGCTGTTAAACTTTTTACTTTGAAACTGTATTGCTGGTATTTTTACTATAAAATGTGTTCTTATACTTTCAGTGTTATCTATTTTCCCGTAGCTGAGAACCTAAAAGATGCTACTATCCCGGGTCATAGCGGACCTGGAGACAACAGCAATGAAGAGATCATTGAACGCTTCTGAAAACCTCCCATCAAGAGAACTCACCTGAACAGTTGCCATGAAAGTATTTACAGAAAAGTCACAGGAAGGCAACTTGACGGAGGTGGGAAAGTGACTGAAGCCGAGATGCCATATCAGGACCAATAATATTGTTGATTCTTCTTTGGATTTTATCAAGAATCTCTAGATATATAGCAGGAGCACCAGGCCATATCTGACAGCAATATTCTAAGTTCGGATGAATGGTAGACATATATATATATATATATATAAGATAGATTTTGGAGAGAAAAATTGTCTAGCCACAGCAAATGATCTCTCTTATAAGCTGACCTAGCAATGGATTCAATATAGTCTTTGTACTTCATGTCAGACGAGTACGTTAGTCCAAGAAGTTGCAAAGAGTCACCCTCCTGGAAATTAGCATCGGCCATGCAAATGAAAGCTAGAAAATGGTCTCTAGAAAGCAGTTTAGTTTTGGAGGAGTTAAAATTAACAAGCCATTCTTTTCCCCAGTTAACAACAGACTGAAGGTTGTTTTTGACATTAGCCGCCAATTTGACTTTATCGGACCGAACAGACCGACTATCTCGATAGGAGTAAATGGTTGTGTCATCAGTTAATGAAAGTTCAAAACAAAATAGGACCAACTAAATATCCCTGCGGGATACCTGTATTAGTGCGAAAGGATATATAGCAGTGGCCGTTCAGGATAAATTTTTCATTGAGTTCTATTTGATGGAGTACTTTGGTAGAAATATAACAGTAATTTTAATGAAGTAATTTCTATCGCAGTGTCAGAACCACGTACGGTTTTGAATTCAAAGATTTCTTTCTAGACTTTTAGTCAGCCACAGATGGAGATCCTAGTCAGTCCTGCTATTTAATTCATTACTGATAATACAGGCTGTTAAAATGTTTTTCTTCTACAGCTTTTTATGAGACTATCTTTTTTTTTGCAACACGCATATTTAATATCTGTCTATATTTCTGAGATGAGGTAGTATGTACACTATTTACATTGTTCGGACGATCATCCTCATCTTTGTTGCCATATTTATCACAACATTTCAGTCGTTGTATCCTCCGGCCTTCTTCAAGTGAATGAAATGTCGAACTGAACCTTTTATTGCGCTCGCTGGCAGAGACTGTTCTAGTTCCACGTGCCATGTCTAATGGCTGTCATCAATCAATTATCACATGGCATAGTGTATAAAGGCGTTGGTTAGATCCAGAGACACGACCCAAAAAGTGTGAGTTCAGTACCTGGTTAAGGCGGTGGAGAACTTGGAGAGAGAAATTAACAGGAGATAACTGATAACTGACATCCATTAGACATGTCACGTGGAACTAGAACAGTCTACCCCAGTGAGCGAAATAAAGGGTTCAGTTCGACATTCCAACGACCTGAAGAAGACCTGAGCAGACAACAGCCGAAACGTTGTGATAAATATGGCAATAAGATGAGGATTATAGTCCGAACAATGTAAATAGTGTACGCGTATTTAGTATTGTTGAAGTAACCGGTAACATTTTTGTCGAGATTTGCAAACTATATTTTGTTTAATTTCGCAAACCAATCTATTTGCTCGGAAAGAAAAAACTTTAACAAACCCCCTACGTAATGGTTTTTACGCACCCGAATAAAATCAACTTTACCTGTTTGCACTTCTCCCTCTAATTTTGAAGTGATCGGTCAATGGATGTCCATTTCAGAAGGTGTGACGGACTAACGAAAGTCACAGAATTTTATATATCGATTCTTTAAAAGATTTTAAGATATGATTTATATATAATATATAATTATATATATATATATATATATATATATATATATATATATATATATATATATATAATTTTATATATTGATTCTTTAAAAGACTTTATGTTATGATTTATATATAATATGTAATTATACATATAAAATTTTACATACCGATTCTTTAAAAAGATTTTAATATATTATATATATATATATATATATATAATTTCATATATCTATTCCTTGAAAGAAAGAAAATGAACACGGACAGCTGAGAAATGTGATGCATTAACGCGCTACACTTATACGACATCCCTGGGCATACAGGGTATCCTTATAAGTGTGTGTATACATGTTTTAAAAATAAAATTGGGCTAAATATTCTTTGAGTCTTTGATGGATTCATATTTATGTTTCAGAGGATGGATGGAATCCCTTATTCTTATTCTCATATCAAATTTGTCTTATCGAAAATCATTTGAATAGTTATAAATCTATATATACGTGCACTTCGACAAATATCAACGCGAAAATAATAATGAAGTCACTTGTATGATTAGTCGTTACTGGAAGTCGGTTTGTTTATTCATTATATCAGGTCATCCCCTAAGTTCCGTCCGAAATTTGAGTAAAGAAAACAAGTGACCAAATGTTACATTTAATTACATGTTCAATCAACAATGTATTTTCCCTGATTATCTATGTCTTCCTTCCATCTATTAACAAGCTTACTAATTCCATTACTGTAAAATTCTTTTGGCTTTGATTCGAAGAACTCACAAATGTCAGTTTTAACCTCTTCCTGTGTTACAAAAGATGTTTCTTCCAAATGGTAGTCTGAAGGAGCAAGATCGGGAGAATAAGGTGGATGAGGAATTTTCTCCCAAGCAAGTTCTTCGATCTTTTGTGACGGGATTCTTGCTGTGTGGGGTCGCGCATTGTCCTGATGAAATATCACCTCTTTTCGATTCACTAGAGCAGGTCTTTTTTCCTCAAAGCTTGGTTCAAACGCTCTAATTGCTGACAGTATATTTGAGCATTAATTGTTGCATTAGGTGGTAAGAATTCAAAATGGATTATTTCTTAGCGATCCCACCAGATTGAAAGAACCTTTTGCCCATGAAGTTCCCTTCTTGGCTGTGGCTGGGGTCCTTCCCATTTACCAAGCCACTGTCTACGACGCTTAACATTTCGATAAAAGATCTATTTTTCGTCGCCAGTCACAAGTCTATCCAAAAAAGGTGAAACAAGTTGGCGAGAATGGAGAGAAGAGCAGATTTCAACTCGGGATTTGAGGTTGTTTTCAGACACTTCATGAGGCACCCATTTTCCAAGTTTAGGAACTTTTCCAAGTTGAAGATGACGATGAATGGGATGACCTGATATTTGTGACTTATTGCAAATTCAAGAATTGTTTCAATTTCAGTAATCTACACTACAAAAGCTTGGTCAAGAGAAGTCTACACTGCTATATAGTTATATTTAGGGTGTATACTTAGACGAAAATGCTGTGCTACCGTCTAAACTTGACACCAATTGGCTTTCTCTCATGAGAATTTCTTAAAGATAACGTTCGTGGCCTAAGAATCAGTAAATAGCAGATTGCAATCGGAAGGAAGTGTTGCAGAATCGTAAGTGAAATACTAGTGTTTGTCCTCGAGTCTCTTGACGAGGCAGATTGTTATGAAAGGTGGTCATTTTGAAATCTTGTTATTTAAATAGAAACGGTTCATTGTTTTTTCTTTATCAGTTTCATCAAGACATTTTCTTTTATTACGAAAGTGTTAAATTAACTTTCAAGTGTTAAGGTATAGAAAGAAAAATAATGCACAAAAGGTGTCCATCAGATTAAATTCTAACGTATAGAGCAAAAGGTTTCGATAGAAGAGAAAGAGTAGTAGTTTCTAATGAGTAAGATAGAGACAAAATAGTAAAATAAAATATAATAAATACTGAATAGACGAAGACTTAGGTCGAGATTGTGAATTTCTACGTAACAAAAAAATGGCGCCGGTTTAAGTGGCACCGGTAAATGGCAAAAGTGAAAAATAGGAAAAAATGGTAGGTGAACTTGGTCACAATATAAGATTCTAGTTATTAAATCTTGTTTTTAAAGTTTGATATAAAACGGTGTGATCATGTCTAAATACATATGACATCATTAAAATTTTTTGCTCATAATTTTAAACGTATAAATTAATATTAAAATATGCAGGTAGAACATTTCTACTTTATTTTGCTAATATTAAAAAATAAATAGATATATAAATGTTCATTATTTACATTAATCGGACTATTGTCCTCATCTTTGTTGCCATGTTTATCACAACGTTTCGGTCATTGTACGCTCCGGCCTTCTTCAGGTGATTGCAATGTCGAACTGAACCCTTTATTTCGCTCACTGGGGTAGACTGTTCTAGTTCCACGTGCCATGTCTAATGGATGTCAGTTAATCCTGTTAATTCCCTTCTCCACCGCCTTAACCAGGTTTTGTTAATGGATCTAACTAACGCCTTTATCCACTGTGCTATGTGTCCGTGAGGACATCTGTGTTTGAATTTCTGGGTATTATAAAGCTAATGTCTTCAACAATCATTTCTTACCAGTGCTCATATTGCAATTTCGCCGTTATAATTTCATGTTTTTACCAGGGCTCAAATTGCAATTTTTGTTGTTATTATTGCTTTTCTCTGGCACTCCTTATTACTGGTTCCCATATTGTATTTATTTCTATGCTTGGTCGGCTCAAGATATTTTTTTGGCCTAGCATATATACTGATTTCTTAAGTTTACGAATTTTCCAATGATGTTCTTTGTATATGATCTCAACTTCCCCTGATTTTTCTACTTTTTCTCGTGTTATAGCTTTCTGGTGTTCTTGAAGCCTTACCTTAAGGGACGACCTGTCTTCTAGTGGCGAGTGACTGATTAATTTGAGAAATTTTAATTTTTTATTTTTTATTTTCCCTTAGTTTGAATTGAAAGTAGGTTAGATTTGATTGGTTGATCAGGGTAAAGCCCCAAGGACTTATGTTCCCTTCAGTTTTTTTCCCCAAAAAGAGGATGTATTTTTTCTTTTCAAACCAAATTAATCGTTCATTTGCCAGTAATTAATAATCACCTGAGGAGACGCAATGGTATGCATGAAAACACGTCTGCAACTGTGTAGCAATTTTTACATGACGTTTTAATACCCTAAAATAAATAATATTGCTCTACTCTGTATTGAGACCTCTTTTAAATTAAATGTATGAACGTTGGAATTGTACTCTATTCGTTCTCATCTTACCTGTATATATATATATATATATATATATATATAAGTTATAAAGAACTTGGTAAACCGAATTGGTAAATCCAAGGAGGATGAAATCCTGAGAGCTCAATGTGAAGAACAGAGCTGATATTTAATGAAAAACAGACCACTTTAAGGTACCATTACAATAATTTATTTCACCAAAATCCTTTTTTAAGGATTTCGAATCATCAGGTAATAAATTCCAACAATGAAATGAGTTCTCATTTCATTGTTGGAAGTGTTTACTTTGATAATCCGAAATCCTTTAAAAGGATTTTGGTGAAATAAATTATTGTAATGGTACCTTAAAGTGGTCTATATATATATATATATATATATATATATATATATATATATATATATATATATATATATATATATATATATGGGCGTGACTTTATGATCTTGCTCACTGTTATGCCAGTGCACCTATTTCTCATTCTGACTTTAAATGGCGCAGAGAATATTATTCTGTTATTAAATCTTTTCGCCATAATAACTCGTTGGTAATTACTAAACCTAACAAAGGAGTCGTTGTACTTAATCATAGTGATTACGTTGATAAAAGGATGACCATCTTGAATGACGTATCAAAATTTATCAAATTACGTTCACTTGATAGTCACGATTCATCTGTGACCTTGAAAAATAAATAGTTAAATGGTTAAAAAGTGATGTTCTCCCTTCTGACATAGTGAAATTAGGCCTTCGGGCTTTATTCCTTCACATCTATAGGGTTTACCAAAATCGCATAAGGCAGGTATTCCACTATGACCAATTCTTTCTATGATTGGGTCAGTTCAACACAAGGTTGCTAAATGGATTGCCAAACTATTGCGACCCGTATTAGAACATTATAGCAAATGTTGTATTAAAGATTCTTTCTCTTTCGCAAAAATATATCCAAAGATCTAATTTCTAATTTTACTAAGAAATTTAAACGTTCTTATGACATTAGCAATTTGTTTATCTGTGTCCCTATTTCAGAAACGATTGCTATCTGTACTGATATTTTTATATCGTAGCCAGATAATCCCACCTTCCATTCTTGAAAATATTTTTGAAGAGCTAATAAGATTTGCCGTTACATCGACTGAATTTAGTTTCAATGGCACGATGTCTAGGCAAATCGATGACGTCTCTTTGGGTTAACTCCTGGGACCGACTTTGGCTAATATTTTTGTGGGTTTCTATGAAAATTATTTATTTTCTGGAATCATTATACCGTTATTGTATTATCGGTATGTAGATGACACATTTTGCCTCTTTGATAATGCAATGGAGGCTAATAATTTTTTTCCATACAGAATGATATGCACCCGGAATTGGAATATACAATGGAAACTGAAACCAGTTCCACTTGATCATTTTTAGATGTTTTGGTAACCAGCACTCCATCTGGTTACATCACATTTACCGAATTTACCGAAAACAAACATTCACCGGTTTATATATTCGGTAGATTGCATTCTGTTCCAACAAACGTAAAATAAATTTAATCAGTACCCTGGTTATCCATCAGATATAATAAGGTCGGTCATTAGTTAGAAAAGAACTTATTTTTCTGAACGTAAACCGAGTCCGGCTACTAAATGCCATATTTATTTTCGATTCCATTGGTTGGGTACAGTAAATTAAAAAAAAAATGCCAAACAAATTAGCTCTGAAGTTGAGAATTGTTATTTTTCGTCTAATGTACATGTGTTTTCCACTTGGTCGGCATGGTTGTCTACTCGAAAGGATGTTTTGCCCCCACACTATATTAATAATGTGATTTACCAGTTCAGATGTAGTTGCAGAGCTGACTAGATAGTCAGAACTGCCCTACGGCTAGACACTAGAATGCACCAGCACGTACCTAATAAAATTGAGAATGGTACCTTCCAGTTGAGTGACGTGGGCAACAACATGTATGGGTCAGCCATTACGGATCACTATATAAAAATTCCAAATAGTTTCATCAATTTCAGAACGGACTCTTTCACCATCTTGAAAGTCGTGCTCGCTCATTTTTACACTTGAAGGCATTAGAAACAATTTATATCAGGTCCAGACAGCCCTCTATCTATAAACAGGGGGATTGTCTGTTAAGACTTGATATTATTTTCATCTAGATTGTTTCGCCTTTTGTATATTTATGTCTTTTATATTTTGACACTTATTCCCTCGATTCTGATTCTGTTCAGTGAGGACGAAACCGCTTGGCTGTTTTTTTTATAATCATGAAAGGTAAAATTGGTCTTTCCTTTTTTTTATTTCCTTAATATATATATATGTGGGTTTCACGTTCTCTGGTATCCTCAGAGTTAGGGTGACGATCGCAAATAGCATGAAACCCAGGATCATAAACTAACATCAATTCAACTAAATATCTTAGCTCTGTCACTGATATTGAGCGCTTTCCAATAAGTACCATGCATATATATATATAAATAATATATATGAAAATTGCATATATATATATATATATATATATATATATATATATATATATATATAATCAGTATATATATATATATATATATATATATATATATATATAATTAATGAAAAACTAGGTAATCCGTATGGGTAAATCTAAGGAGTATACAATCCAGAGAGCTCAATGTAAATTCAGAGCAAATAATTTAAATAAAAACAGACCACTTTAAGGTTCCATGTAATAAATTATTTCTAGCTTTTTGTTACAAAGAAAATTAGTGATATCTTCTCTCTTAACTTCCTTCCCTCTTTATCTCTCTATGGGTTTTTTCTTCTCTACCCCTTCGATATCAATATATAACTTCCGTTAAGTTAACCTTTTAAATGTGTCAATATCTGCTAACTCACTCATGTCTTCTCTCTCCCCCCTCACTTCCTCACTTCGTTAATTTACATATGTTTAATACGGCCCGTCAAAAATGTGTAAATTTTCTTTTCATTTTTTGTTTGGAAGTAAAGTCTGATGATCCGCAGTCCTTTTAAAAGGGCTGTGGTGAAATAATTTATTACATGGAACCTTAAAGTAGCCTGTTTTATTTACATACATACATATATATATATATATATATATATATATATATATATATATATATATATATATATATATATATATATATATATATCCTTCAGATAATTGAAATTTTGAACTGAACCTTTTATTTTGTCTATCATGGTAGATTGTACTAGTTTCACGTGCCATGCTTCTTATCGATGTCTCAATTTTTTTGTTCGCCACTGCAGCGGCCGTATCTGTGCGTGACTATGGCTTTGAACAGGTTAATCACGCGCCGTATTCTTCTGATTTGATTATCAGCTGTTATCCAACATAAAAAAAATACTTGTTTCGAAAGCACTATTGCTGTGATGTTGACGCCATATCTAAAATTGATTTTTTTTAAGCAACAGGATAAGCAGTCTTCTTTGGACTGTCAATTTACCGGGAAATACAGGTATTAATACGAAGAGTTTAAATTTATGCATGCAATGTTTCACGGCTCTAGCATCACTCCTTCATAGAGAGCTATGGACTTTTCAGCCTACTCTTGTACTTATAAACAAAAATAAAACACAATGAAAATATAAAAAATACAGTTTTTATTCACTGGGTCATGCGTCCTCAACGACACGGCCCAGTGGATAAAAGCATTGGTAGCACCCAGTGAACTGAACCAAAGAGTTGTGAGTTCAATACCTGACTATTGCAGTAAGGAACAAAATTGAGAGGTGAGTTAAAGGAAGTTAACTGAGAGATCCGCAAGAGGTAATCTACCCGGGTGGGTAAAATAAAGGGTTCTGT
>CAHIKZ030000986.1:967500-1047500 GCA_903632075.3 Acanthosepion pharaonis | reverse complement strand
TTGTACAATAAAAAAAAACATTAGGGAGTCTATTCCACGGGGCAGTTGTTCACGGGAAGATCTTTCAGTGTAACTTACTTCTCGCCGATGAAATACGGAGGGAGTGTGTTGCTATAATGTAAGTGGCAGGGCGGGTCCTAACCGTGAAGTTTAGATCGAGGAAACCAGTAGATGCAGTTCATCCGAGCACTTTCCATGGTGTTAGCAATAGACCCGTAAGAAACTCTCCTTTGGAGATTTTCCTGTTCTAACATTCAGTTACGTGTTCGTTACGTAGGTTATTCGTTGTTTCTATTTATCTTTAATATGTTTCGTGACTGTCAAAATATCCAATCACGTCGTCCTCATTATGTGTCCCAGAAATTTCAAATGTCTGTTTTTTTTTATTCTTTTGGGTGCCATTTTCATTAAAACTTCCTTGTTTCCCATATGTTCCATCCTTGGTATTCTCAGCATGCTTCTGTAGAACCACGTCTCTGTTACCTCAAATTTCCAACATTCACTGCTAGGTCATTATATTAGACCATAATCAATACTGGGGACTATATGTTGAAACGATCCAGTTGCTGAGTTGGTTTTATGCTTTCCCTACATTTTAGTGTGGCTTGGAATCTAACGTAGTGCAATCTTTTATGACTTATATATATATTTTATGACTTATATATAGTTACTTCTACACAGATAACAATTAAAGGGATTCCCTATGATCTATTGCTCAGAGAAAGCGAGTCTGTGAAGATAATGTATCTTTTCAAGATGCGTTTTGTAATGATGTTGGGCGTGAAAACTATTGTATACATTTCAGCGCGAAAGAATACTGACAAAAAAAATTTCCTTTAATGTACTTTTCATGTACTTTACGATTGTAATTGTTAGGTATTTGCCAGCAGTTTCATTTTCAGTAGGAGTTTATTTCATTGAACGGGACAAGCAGTGAGTGTTGGGTGGTTGATGTACAGTGAAATTAAAACTTGAGAATAGATGTGAATAGTTAAACTGGCTTTATTTAAAAGCGGATTTTTTTTGTCAATCTGAAAGAAGGCGATCGAGAAGACGATGCGCATTGGTGCAAGAAAAGCTAATGAAAGCTAGCAGCTCTCTATTTTGAGATGGTAAAAAACAGGAAGAAAGAAACAAGTAAAGAAAGAGAAGGTAGAGATAGATAGATAGATAGAGAGAGAGAGAGAAAGAAAGAAAGAAAGAAGAGAGAGAGGGTATGAAAAGAAGAAACTTATAGAAAGAAAAAGAAAGTACGAGAATAAAGATAGAGAAAGAAATGAAAGAAGAGGAAGAAAAAGGAAACAGAATTAGAAAAGAAAAAATAAGGATAAAGAAGGAAATAGACAAAATGTAAGAAAAGAGAAAGAGACGTAGAGAAAGAAAAGTGAATGGGAAAGAAAGAAAGAAAGAAAGAAAGAAAGAAAGAAAGAAAGAAAGAAAGTTAAACAGAACGAAAGAAAGGGAAAAGAAACGATGAGGATAGGGGAGAGAGAGAGAATTAAAAAATAAGAAAAGAGAGAGGTTAAGAAAGAACGAAAGAAAGAAAGAAAGAACGAAAGAAAGAAAGAAAGAAAGGAAGAGGAAATGAAAAAGAAACAGAAAGAAAGATAAGAAAGAAAATGAAACCCCGAAATAAAGAAAAATGGAAAAGGAAACTGAGTATAAAAAGAAAGAAAATATGAAAGAGATTGAAAGCAAGAAAGGAAAATAAATGATAGATAGATAGATAGGTAGATAGATAGATAGATAGAGAGAGAGAGAGAGAGAGAGAGAGAGAGAGAAGTAATGCAATAAGGAAAGCGAAGAAGACAAGGAAAGATAAACAGCATGAAAGAGTAAGAGAATAAAAAAGAGAGACGGACAGATAGAAAAAGAAAAAAAGAATAAAAAGACAGAAAAAACGAAGAAGGAAAGGAAAACAAAGTGTGTATGTGTGTGAGTGAGAGAGAGAGAGAGAGAGAGAGAGATAAAGAGAGAAACAGATGATAAAATGAGAAATATACAAGAAAAAACGATCAAAAATAAAGTAAGACAGAAACGGATTGATGTGGGTTAAATTTAACTAAAAAGAGAAAATGAGAAAAGAAAACAAGAGAAAGCGGTAGGGAGTGAGAGAGACACACACACAGAGAGAGAGAGAGAGAGAGAGAGAGAGAGAGAGAGAGAGAAATAAAAAAGCAAGCAATCGAAAGAAACAAAAAGACACAAATCAATAAATTATACCCTTGCCTGGTATCCCCTAAAATATCCGATAAAAGCAACCACAAATTAAAACGTTGTTCCAAAATAAACATCTGTTGTTAAAAAGAAAAAAGAAAAAACAAAATGAAACCGCGTGTCAAATTCGATGTGCGCGTTGGTATAGCATAAGGCAGATATAAATAGACACAAGGACAACCAAGCGTGCTTTCAGTTATCTGATGAGCTTGTTACAGAACTATTTTCGACAAGAGAAAAGGCAAATATTTATTTACTTTAAACGGCGAGGCGACAGTTTTAAAACGAGTGGAATAATCGACGCGTTTATAAGAACAAACCACTGTTTTATTATTGTGTTTTATTTTAAAGCTTATTTAAATACAGGTTGGGGTGTGCGGGTGGTGTATTGTTTAGCGACTCTGAAAGAGAAAACCAGTGAGTAGAGTTCGAATTCTGGCAGAGTTCGTTACACTCACATTCGTATCGCTACCGTTGGGAAATGTATGGATCTATCTCTGCTCCCTCCAGCTATGGGTTAAATAGCAATACCGACTGGGCGCTCTTGCTTTGTAATGAAAACTATTTTAGATGAAGGAAAACAATGAATTCAAAACCAGCTTGAAGAAAGATGGAGTCCATCAGGCTATATAATCCTGGACACACCACTGTTGCTATGGTTTCCACTAGGATGGATCACGGGACGTTTAACATGACGAGGTCCCCAGATTGTCGAAAGATCTCTTTTCGTTATTTCGCGTTTACGCAAAATCCAAGTATTTTTTTTTCCTAATCTAAGTATCTTTGCATTGTTCCAGGAAGCTTCACCAGTGATGTTTATTCCTGTTGCCATTGGGGATTTTTCAGTCTCTGAAAGTATCAAGACCCCTTCCCTAAGTGACCCAGTTAGGTTCGATCCTAGCCAGCGTCCCGTCTACTGAAATAAATCCCTGAACTTTGGGTTGAGCATTTTAATGGCTAGACTCTTTTGTGGTCTTCTGGTTTTTAACCAATGAAAATAACCAATGAATATTTTTTACCCAATGAAAATTAAGTTTACTGTTTCTGCGGTCTCTGTATTGCCTACGTCTCTATAAATAAATTGTTCTGATGAGTTTTCCTCCTTGGTGCCTCAACTGCATGAATAAGCTTGCTGCTAGACTGGCAGTTAGGTTTCACCATTTTACTTTTGAACTAGCCAAATACAACCGTATATTCTATTCTAATAGTTTCTATTCCCGCAATTCTCGACTGTAGAACTCTCTTACGGTTTTTTGCTTCCCTGATACATAATAAATTTAAATTCAACATTAACCGTCTTCTTCTATCTTCCTGGACCCTGTCCTTTTATGTCTATTTTTTTTCACGCCCAGTAACCCATTGCGTCTTAGTGGTATTATCACATTGCTTGGGGTGAAATGATTAACAAATATGCAGTTACAAAATTACTTTAAGATTTTCGTCCTTTATGACGGCGAGAGAAATTGGTAAATATTAGTTTAACATTACGAAATATTAGTTTACAACATATTATATCTACTGTTATGAATAATCAAGAGTGGTCTTCCCTTGTTTTGTTGCCCTCCTCTTTCAGAGAGCTATTTCTGTTTACTGGGACTATAAAAGGACACTATACGCGAACCTTGTATACTCAGTTGAATTAAGCTTTCTTAAAGCCTACACCCGCGTACCTTTGTCATTACATCTACCTAATTATTATTATTATTATTGAATAAATCTAAAATGACAGTAAACGCTTACTCAAATTGTATTAAGCCATTAATCTTCACTGTTCCATTTTTGGTGGCCATTAAATCTATGAAGACTTTAGATTTCAAGAAGACTCAAATTCGTTAGAGCTTAGAGATGGTCGCTGTAAAATCACAAAGAATTTTAGCAAATAGCTAAAATCGCATCAATTGAATATTTCCAAAGGAAATGAGAACCAAAATGACTAGCACGTGTAAGAAGAGAAAATAATAACATAATCATGATATTAATATTTCACAATAAATAGGACAAAAGATTTGGAAGGCAATCCAGTACCCAGTTAAAAAAAAAGCGATAACAGTTAGGGGACTTGATATCTCTGATTACCTGAAAAAACTGTTTAAAAAAAAAAAGATTTTATAAATGTTCACTCAATGAATGCCGAATATTTTCTGCATGGAAAGGGTCATTTTAACATTTACTGTTACCAGCAATTGGTTAGAGCAGTGTTTCTCACAGTGTAATACACGTACTAGTAGACCAGCTTTCATCTAACGGTACACAGAGTCTTTCCACGAAACAAAGAAATTCCACACCACAGGGGACTGCCGGGATATCAGCCTAGTTTTTTTTTTTAACATTTTCATTTTAGTTTTATATTTATTATGGTTAGAATTTTCAATTATGCATACATGTTAAAAAGCCATTGCTATACAATTGACGAATCGGATAAAATGAACAGAAAAACAATGAAATAAAATACGTATGGCAACACCATCACGATTTTGTGGCATCTAACTGTGAAAACCACACTTAGAAATACCAAAAGTCTATTTTCATGGACATATATTTCTAATATGACCTTTAAAAAATTCCTCTGACTGTGGAAAATAAGAAAAGCCGCGTGGATTTTGGCCTAAATTTTAAAAATTAGCATTTAATTATTTAGGTTCGTAATCCATCTGGTACAAATGAATAATATTACGAATGTTCAAATATTTTTCTCGGATCGTTACTATATGACACAATTACAGTACCTGTCCCCTGTACACTAGGAAGACATGTTAATCAATGATGACAGGCCTTAGATTGAATAAGACATAATGTCCTTATTTTTTGCACAGATAGTCTCAAAATGACCCTGAAATAGGACATATCTCAAAAAATAATTGGTGAGGGGCACGTCCCCGAAGCCACCAGCTGGTATGGAATGTTTGGCTGCTGCTTCCTCACACGTTAACAAAAAAAAACAAAAACAAAAACAAAAAAATGCAGGTATGCTACATGAAATAGTTTGAGAAGCACTTGGCTAAGGGAAAGAATATATTTTTTTAATTTTTAGAGTTAATAACATAATTTCATTTAATTTTGCAGTTATTACTATTTAAATTTAATTATTATAATTAGCACCAGATTTTATTGTGGGCATTAATGCATTGAATATGAGCTTAAATTTAAATTTTAAATATTACAGTAAATAGTGTGATGAAATATAAACTTTAATTTAATTACTAAAATATTAGGGTCAACAGTAGCTTGCAGGAAGCTAGATGGCATTTTCAGTAATTCATTTTTTTTTTTGTTAAAAATGCGTCCTATCGGCTGAAATAAATCCAATGTACCAAATAATAAAAACAACAACAACAATATATATATATATATATATATATATATATATATATATATATATATATATATCAAGGAATTACTTACCTAATGGTAAAACGAAAAAATGGAAACCAGCAGAGAATGAAGACTCCGACCACAATGCCGAGAGTTTTAGCTGCTTTTCGTTCCCTTCGGAACTTTGCCACTCGACCTGCGAGAGTAAGTCTTGAATTTGACTTTCGTCCTGAACTGTCTGAGTGCTCACTAGAACTGCTACTCTGATAGCAAGGATTTGTATGTGGACTAACCACTCCGGCGCCAGCCATAGACGCAGAAAAGGGGGCAGACGAGGCCGTAGTGGCAGCAGCGGCAGCAGCAATGGCACTGCGACCTGTGTGAATCCGTAAGGTCACCCCTTGCGTATTCTCATCCAGTTTGGAAGTCTTTATGCCGGTTGATAGAAAACGGTATTGTTTCTCAGCCTCTTTGTAAATCCGAAAATACACAATGAGGATGATGAGTAAGGGGATGTAGAATGATCCGGCCACAGAGAAGATAACATAACCAATTTGCTGGGTCACGGTGCAGACATAAGGATTCTGATCTGGCGGATCCTTCCAGCCGATTAGCGGCGCTACTGAAATTATTACCGACATCACCCACACTCCGACGATGATATAAACAGCACGCTTCTCGGTCATAATCGAAGAATGTTGCAATGGCTTCGTGACGCCGATATAACGGTCAATGCTAATGACACACAGGCTTAGAATTGAAGCCGTACAACAGAGGACATCGGTAGCTGCCCATATGTCACAAAATGTCTGCCCGAATGCCCAGTAGTCGACTATTTCGATGCTGGCTGAAAAAGGCAGCACGAGGGTGCCCAGAAGTACGTCGGCAATGGCCAGATTGACGATGAAGTAGTTGGTGGTGCTACGCAGGTGGGAATTGACGAACACGGCCATCAAGACGAGCACGTTCCCAAGAATCGTTATAATGCAGATAGAGCCGAGAATGACGCCTTTCAAAATGGCGGCGCTGATCTCAATCGACACTGTGGTGCTGCTGTTTGCCAAGAGACTCGAGTTATCGTTCGATTCCGGCGAAAAGTTGAAGTAATCGACGTCATCTTCAGGAATATCGTAATCCAATGGCTCCATGTGTACTCCGAATAAAACAGTGCCGGCTATTCATAATATCCTGCCAAGATGGAACACGCACACACACATGCACGCACGCACAGTGAAAAAGAGGCAGTGGTTTCGCCAAAATATGTAGAATTGTATCCACTTACAAATATTTTATAAGTTTTCTTAGATCCCTTACTGTATGGGAAATTGTTTTAAATCGTACAATTAAATATAGTTTTTTAAGATGTTATTTAC
The DNA here is from genome assembly GCA_903632075.3 of Acanthosepion pharaonis. NCBI lineage: Eukaryota > Metazoa > Mollusca > Cephalopoda > Sepiida > Sepiidae > Acanthosepion > Acanthosepion pharaonis. The sequence continues at coordinate 1,040,598 of CAHIKZ030000986.1, read as the reverse complement.
AAATATGCACGGAAAAAGCATCATTGGGTATTTAGTCGTACCGGTTTCGTTCCATACAGAGGTAAACAGTTTGATCTAAATTTCATCTGTGGTTTCATCTTCATCAAAGACTGATTGAATCTGTGGTCCGCAAGATATCAATATTTTTTTCCACTTTCATGGTTGACTATTTGATTGGGTCTACAGGAAACAAAAACAAAAGATGAAATTAAGTAAAAAGGCAAATACTGACTCGTCGATAGGAAACAAAACTTATTTTTTTAACAATCAATCATCCAAAATATCAATTACTTCAGTCGTTGTTATGTATTTTGCTCCGCGCATAGTTTATATTTTTCCATCAAGACATCCGAAAGACTCCATATTGGAAATGTGGTCACGTGATTGACAGTTGCAGGAGAAGTCTTCGCTGATTTGCTTAAGTTTCGCTTAAAAATTGGTAACCAGAAGAGAAGAAAAGCGGGTATCGTCTGCTTAGTTCTTCGTCCGGTCGCCATACTGTATACGTGTCTTCACTTTTCCCTTTCTTGTCAGTTTTTTTTTTTTTAATTTTTTTTAAAAAGAATCTTCACTTGCATAAGCTTGGGGAACTTCCTTGGTAGACGGTAAAAAAGGCGATATTAAGCTTTTTTAAAAAAAAAGAAAATACTGATATTACTCTGACACTGACTTTTCAAAATTATTCCTTTCGGCGTCTATGTCTATAAATTACTGTGTATCCCTGTATATGTTTGTGGGGGTTGGAGATCACAGTTTCCTTTCAAAACATAGAGGTTTTCAAAGTAAAGAATTCGAATGAAAATAATTCATGACTTTTTCTCTCTTTTAAAACAGTTTCTAAACGTGTAAACAAAACCGAGTAATTATTATCTTGAAGACATCTGATATTAAAAACATAAACAAAACAGTTTAATCAATGATAGGAAATGAAAACGAATCCTATCTCCCTATTGGCTGACGCAGCGTAAAGGGGTCTTTCACGTTGCATCCGGTCGTCAAAATGCAAAAAGGAAAAAAAAAAATGAATGAATCATCAAACACCGTCTTCGTTCACAGACGACACTGCGCAGGGTGTTCACGTTTGCCGCTATTTTGCACCTGAATCTACAGAATAGAGGCATGAACAGTAAGATCACGTGACCTTCTGCCAATGTTCTCTTGTTGCTTTCGTTTCACGTCGCAGATTGATCATTCCTGAACACGAATTAATTATAAGCATACTTCTCCAAGATGGCGGCGTGTATTGTTCGGTACTATTTATGATTCCACGTATAAAGCCATGAGTGAAACTCTTCACCCGCTGCAGAGATTACATTATTGCGTAGACGTTCTTTCTAATGTTCTATAACCTGTATGAAGAATCACCGTTATTGAACTGACCTTTTTCTTGAGAAATTGGTCACCTTTCAATCATTGTATTTAACTCTCTCTCTCTCTCTTTCTCTCTCTCTCTCTCTCTATATATATATATATCTATCTGTCTGCCTGTCTGTTTCTTTGATTGGTGCAGCAAAAACTATTTGCTTCTTTTTACTGAATTCGAAGTTCAAATTTAAGGAATGCCAATTATTTATATTCATATACTTCAAAAATCTGCAGCTGCCATGTCATCAGTCTGTTTCTTTCATAAAAATAGCTGGGAATAATTGTGCTTGAAAAAGAATAATTCAAAGTTATGTTTGCTAAATTTTAGAGGCCTGCTTTGAGATCAGATCATAAAATATGTGAAAATTATTATTATTAATATTATTATTATTAATAATAATAATAATAAAAATAATAAGGTAACTTGATGTCACTTGATCGAGGTAACTTGCTGTCACTTGATCTGTATCACCAATTATTTATGGTGTGGGCACTTAATGACTGAATACTGATAAATTTAGAAATTAAAAGAAAGCTAATCTGGGACTTTGTCATCCAGATGGACCAGTCGACTCTTATAAGCGTAATAAAGGAAATAACAACCAAATCGTTGGCATGAAATAGAACCATACGTTACAAACGAAAGAAAGGAAAAAAAAATTCAGGACCTCACCTGAGAACTAATAGTAGTTGGCACGTTTGGAACCGTCATCAGAATAATAGATTTGAAATTTAAAGAATAATAAGTACTATTCAGATTCTGGGGTCTACGATGTTGGATATTTAATGGGACTTGCTGCCACTCAGTCCCCATCGAGAATTCCCTGACATCTCGTGTTAATATGCAAATGTCAGAACCAAAAATAATACTAATTATAAGGACGATGGCTATAAGAGAATAACGAGAGAAAAGACAGTGCAGATATGTGAGAACTTGTTATTATTGTTGTAGTTGTGTGACGTAAATCCAATGATGACTCTATACTAAAAATGGCTTTGTAGCGTCAGAAAAAAATACACAAATTTTGCTTTTCCACGCATTTCTAGTAATGTCTGTCAACATCCGTTCTTTTCCGTCAATTTCATTTAAAACTGCGACTTTTTAAAATAACTTGCGTTGACATTCGCCACTTCTCTTTTTTTATAGTTATTTGTTATGTTTCAGTTAGCGTGGCACAAGGTCATTTTAAACTGTGAAAAGTGAAACAAATAAGCAGTTCATGAGACTCAATAAAGTGTATTTTTTTTTAATATATTTTTTCTTCTTTATGCACTATATACGCGTTCAGTAACAAAAGTCTTTGAAGAGAGACTTAATTTTTCCTCTGGATTTATCTCCCTTCTTTTTTGTTTTGTTTTTTTTTCTTTTTTCGTAGTGATTTGTTTTACGGCTTGACTCACCAGTTTTCGTCCAAGTAGTTCACATCTAATTCGTCGTATAGGCACGTAATGGTAAATATTTGTTCATAAAATCCTTCTCAGTTTTATGGCGCGCCGCCGCTTATAGCTTCTGATAACGGTCGACTCAGAGACTGGTGCGATGACGACTATGACGTTGACAATGTTGTCAGCCAGGCGACAAGACGGCATCATCCTTTCACGGGGCCCTTTTGTTGCTGAGTTATTTTTTGTTTTTTTCTCTCTCTTTGAAACGTAATCAGATTCTGTAAAAAGAAAAGAAAGAAAATAAAATAGCGTTTAATTAAAAATCATTAAAATGTGATATTTCGATCGATGTTAATCCTTTAAAAGAAGAAAGAAAGAATAAGTTTGATGTTGGTGATAATGATGATGATGATGATGATGAAAGAAAATATAAGATGATGATGATGATGATGATGATGATGAAAGAAAGTATAAGGAAATGATGATGATGATGATGATGATGATGTTGAAAGCAAGCATAATGATAGTGATGATAATGTAAGAAATTATAAGGAAGATGATGATAAAAGAAGGCGTAGTAATAATGATGATGATGATGATGGTAAAAGCATGATGATGAATAAATATAAGAATGATGATGGTGATGATGTTGAAAGAAAGCGTAAGAATGATGAAGGAAAGGATAGTGATGATGATGATGAGTAGGAGGATGATGATGATGATAAAAGCATACAGATGATGATGATGATGATGATGATGACGAGGGGTAAGAGAATGATGATGATAAAAGCATAGAGAGGATGATGATGATGATGATGATGATGATGATGGAATGATGATTATGATGATGATGAGGGGGTAAGAGATGATGATGATAAAAGCATAGAGAGGATGATGATGATGATGATGATGGAATAAAGCGTGCTGATGATGATGATGATGATGAGGGGTAAGAGAATGATGATGATAAAAGCATAGAGAGGATGATGATGATGATGATGAAAATGGGGGTAATGATGACGATAAAAAGCTGATGATGATGATGATGATGATGAATAAAGCGGATGATGATGATGATGATGATGAGAATAAAAAGCATAGAGAGGATGATGATGATGATGATGATGAAAATGATGGAATAAAGGTAAGATGAATGATGATGATGATGAGGGGTAAGAGAATGATGATGATAAAAGCATAGAGAGGATGATGATGATGATGATGATGAAAATGAGGGGTAAGAGAATGATGACGATAAAAGCATACAGATGATGATGATGATGATGATGCTGGAATAAAGCGTGATGATGATGATGATGATGAGGGGTAAGAGAATGATGACGATAAAAGCATACAGTGGATGATGATGATGATGATGATGATGCTGGAATAAAGCGTGATGATGATGATGATGATGATGATGACGATGGGAATAAAAGTATAATGCGAAATAATGATAACTTTTGTGCTCATTTCGATGGTTGAAGTAGTTGTATATTCCACACGACTTGGCGATTTTAAAGTTAGACAAATGCGATACTTTTTTTTTTTTTTTAAATAAAATAACGTCATGTGCATATTGTCAATTTTGCGGTAGAGACGCCCGTGGACGAACGGTAAAGCACGCCTGATTAAAATGCAACTTTTTAGTATAAGGTAACGAAATTCCGATCCAGGTCGCTAGGTACATTTCGGAAATACAACATTCTACGTCCAAGCAGCTGGATATTAATTTCAATGATTAAAAAAAATTAAAAAAATTAAAATAAAAAAGTAAACAAACTCAATCACGTGCATCCACGTTTATCGTACTTTCCGTCAATAGCTATAACGATGATTATTAAAATGATCTCTAACATTAGCACTGATATTCCTCCAAGATACAGATGTCAAAATCAAACGAGTACAGAAATATAAATACGTGTGAAGTATTTTAATAGATGACAGAAAATATGACACCGAAGTCTGAAGGCACATTGAAATAGTAAAACATGCCTTCGAAAACCTAAGCAAAGTATTATTAAACAGGACAATTCTCTTAGAAGCAAAGTAACGTGTGTTGAAATGCTATGTAATATCAGCCCTCCGATATGGCAGTGAATGCTGGACAATTGCCTAATTGATGAAGCGGAGATTTTTTTTTAGTTAATTCAGTCTCCAAATAAGGTGATAATGCTACTAAGAGGTAAAGGGCTACTGGGAGTGATAGATAATGAAAACGACTTTAGAAGGAACTGGAAACAAATGCTAAACAGGAAAAAAGAGATAAACTTCTACTCCTGTTCAAAAGACCTAGGAGGAGTGTGAACCGGGCGATAGGCAAACCTGACGAGGCAGAGATAATTGTTCTACAGAATGATGCTGGGAATACCAATGAACGATGAAGCCTTAAGGAAAATAGGAACAAAAATGTCACTTAGAATCGCACAAAAGAAACTTTAAATTTCTTGGATATATAATGAGGAAAGAATGTTTGGAAAATTTGACACTCACAGGACATACAGATAGACGAAAAGGGTAAGTAACTTAACTCACGAGCTTGTGAAAATGGATGGTATAACTTAGAGTGGGAGGGGGATATGAAAAGGGAATCTGTACATAGGAGAGGACAAAGATTGAACATAAAATAATCGAAAATGACAATAATTACTATGGTTAAAAAACATTCGGACAAATAGATAGATAATGTAACATCTGAAACTAGACCTAATATCAATAATAAAAGAAATAATTTTCAAGATTTATAGAGATATTTTTGATAAAGATTGACCTTTCGGATAAATATTTATATAGATTCCATCGAAGGGGTACGGATAATAATTTCTAACATTCAGACAACTATTTCTATGCAGTTGACTGTTAACAGGTGATAATGGACTTTATAACAACGCTAATGTTCTACTACCACAATACTGGATTTTTAATAACAAAGTGACAGGAAACATTAACAAAAAATGCTGATTACTGGCGGCTCTGTAACAGGGCATGAAATAAGTGTAAGATTTCTATTCCACCCCACTCGTCGATAAATATGAGGTTTTATCATTCTCTGCTGATAAAGCTGAATGCTTGGCCCGTAAATTCTCCTCAAACTCTACTCTTGACTCATCTGGAATATCCCAGTCTAACTCTCCACTTAGAACTGAGTCTCTGTTGATCATTGCTTTATTGGTTCATCATCTTTCATCACAGAACCTTTTCTGTCCACTTGATTAATCTCTTTTCTTTCTGCTCATCATTATTGTTTCTGTTCGTAAAGAGTTGGCTCTCGTGATTAATGGCGGCTCTGTAACAGGGCATTAAATAAGTGTAAGGTTTCTATTCCTCTCCTCTTCAATCAATTTGAGGTTTTATCATCTCCTGCTGATAAAGCTGAATGCTTTTCTCATAAATTCTTAAACTCTACTCTTGAGCCATCCAGAATATCCCTGCCTAATTTCCCCTCAGGGAACTGAGTCAATGCTGAATTGATTCATCATCTCTTATCGCTGAGCCTGATGGTATCCGTGTAATAGGCATTAAGAAGTGTGCTCCTAAACTCTCCCCTGTTCTCTCCAAACTGTATGATAAATACCTCGCTGCCTCCTGCTTACTGGAAGTCATCATCTGTTGTTCTAGTTTTTAAGAACTCCGGTGAGACGTCCAGCCTTTCCAACTATCGGCCTGTTAGCTTTCTAACTCTTTTTGGAGGAAACTCCTAGAGACCCTAACCAATGATGTATAGGTTCATCATTTCTCATCACAGGTCCTTTTCTCAGGCAAGCATTATGGCTTTCGTTTCTCCATGTCAATTGCTGATGTAATGTCGATAATTGCGGAAAGTGTCTATCATGTAGCATTGGATATCTCGAAAGCCTTTGACAGTGTCTGGCATTCAGGTCTTCACCACTTAGATCTGAGTCTCTGTTGATCAATGCTTAATTGGTTCATCGTCTCTCATCGCAGAGCCTTTTCTGTCCACCTGATTACTCTCTTCCTTTTCAGCTTATCATTATTGTTCCTGTTCGTAAAGAGTTGTGTCTCGTGATTTCTATTCCTCTCCTCTTCAATCAATTTGGTGTTTTAACATCCTCTGCTGATAAAGCTGAATGCTTGGCCCGTTGATTTTCCTCAAACCGTACTCTTGGCTCATTCGGAATATCCCTGGCTAACTTCCCTTCTAGAACTGAGTTTTTGTTGAGTGATATGCATATAACCCCTCCCATAGTTTCTGCTATCATCTCTAACCTAGATCACCACAAAGCATGTGAACCCAATGGTATTCCTATAACAGTCATTAAGAATTGTGCTCCTGGACTGGTTCCTGTTTTCTCTAAAATGTATAATAAATGCCTCGATGCTTCCTGTTTTTGGGAGACATTACCTATTGTTCCAGTTTTTAAGAATCTTATGAGCCGTCTGACCCTTCCAGCAACTATCGGCCTGTTAGCTTTTTACCATTTTGGGGGAAACTTCTAGAGGCCCTAATCAATAATCTTATCACATGAGCGTTTTTCAGACAAGCAATATGGCTTTCGTTTCTCCAGGTCAACTGTTGATGCATTATTGATATTTGCAGAAAGAGTTTATGATGCTCTAGATAAAAACGGTGAAGCCCGGGCTGTTGCATTGGATATCACGAAAGCTTTTGACAGGGTCTGGGGTTCAGGTCTTCACCACAAGTTGAAAAGTTACGGTGTCTCCGGACACTTTTTTGAACTGATCCATTTTTTGCTGATTTTCATTAGTGACCTTCCTGGTGTCTCAACTTGGAATCTACGCTGAAGACACATTTACTCCTGCCTCAGTAATAAGGCTTATCAGCCTGACAAGGTCAAAATAAAAGCCGATGTAAAAAGAGTAGAGTCGATATTTTATCAATTATTAGATAAATATAGCTTTAAATTCTACAGTTTCTTCTCTCACAATTCTGGCTGCTGGAACTCCCTTCCGGCTCAATGATTTCCAGCCAACTTTAATCTGAAAAAAATCCAATGCAATGTTAATCGCTATCTACTGTCCACCTGCTTTTCTCTTTTTCTCTTTCTGCACATCCCAAATGTCTCTGTTCTTAATTCTTCCACAACCTGCAAAACCTTTGTCTTTTAGTGGCATTACTGCTTTACTTGTGGTGATTCCGATTATGAAAAAGAAAAAAAAAGTAAATAGGCTAGAGAATATATCCGAAGCACATATTAAAAAAAAATATATTCAAAATTCACAGCGTCTTTCTTTCGTTCGTGCATATGCGTAGTCATATCAATGCAAACATGAAGTCATTCTATATAGGACTCAGACTATACAGGACTCAGGCTATATAGGATTCAGTCTACATAGGACTCAGTCCTATAGGACTCAGTCATATAGGACTCAGTCCTATATGGCTGAGTTTAAATAGGACTCAATTCTATAGAACTAAGTCTATGTAGGAAAGTACTATAGGATTCAGTCTATATAGGACTCAGGCCTATAGGACACGGTCCATATAGGAGTCAGGCATATAGGACCCATTCTATATAGGACTCATTCTATATAGAACTCAGTCTATATAGGTTCAAGTCTATATAGGACTCAGTCCTATAGTACTCGGTCTATATAGACTCAGTTTAAATAGAATTCAGTCCTATAGAACTCAGTCTTTATAGGAACCAGGCCTATAGGACTCATTCTATAGGGGACTCAGTCCTATATGACTCATTCTATATAGGTCACAGTCTATATAGGTTTTAGTCTATATAGGACTCAGTCCTATAGTACTCGATCTATATAGACTCAGTCTAAATATAACTCAGTCCTATAGAACTCACTCTATATAGGATTCAGTCCTATAGGATTCAGTCTGTATAGGACTCAGTCCTATAGGACTCATTCTATATAGGACTCTGTCTATATAGGATTCAGTGCATATAGACTCAGTCTAAATAAGACTCAGTTCTATAGAACTCAATCTACATAGGACTCAGTCTATATAGTACTCAGTCCTATAGGATGGTCTATATAGGGCTCAGTCTATATAGACTCAGTCTATATAGGACTCAGTCCTATAGCAATAAACGCATTGCACAAAAGCTTTTCCCACTTTGTCATACTTCTTTGTTCTAAAATTATTCTGGATATTTAGAAAATGTATATATCGCTATCCCAACAACACTAATCAAGACAGTTTCTAAAATTCCGACTGACATTTCTTATACAGAATGATATGGTGATAGAAAAGTTCCTTGTAGAATATAGAGCCACAACCTCACCATGTTACAACCACAGCCTTGCCCCGCTATGCATTGCTGCTGTCGTTTCAATAGCAAGTGCGGATTTTAAATGGAGTAGAGTAACACTCTCCTCGCACAATCAGCTATGAATTCAGAGTGCTTGGAAATGAAGAAAAAAGTGCTCCGACGAAAACCACGCTATCTTTAAGAACTGCCATGAAGGAGAAACAATTCCTACTGAGAAAATCTGGACCCTGTTTCATTAAATGATACATCGATCTGAGATAATCAATCGAGCCAAAGGCAACAACGATAACTGCTAACTTCATACTTGGATGTTTTGTAATTTGTGCAGTATTATCTATCCATTTTTGAAAAAAGAAAAGAAAAAGAAAATTCATTTGTAACGTAAGAGTATGTCCTCTTTTCAACATCACTATGATTAAGATGTTCTGCCATTCACCATTCAACATTAACGAAAATCGTAGTATCTTGTTTTTCTGTCCCTCAATGATCATAAAATGTACTGAGAAAAGCACAGTGCTAATCACTCTCGATTTGGGGTAAAATTCACAAAGTAATTTACTAAGATGATCTAAACGCTTTGCACGCTAGTGCATATATATATATATATATATATATATATATATATATATATACACACATATATATATATATAAGCAATTCACCGCAAGCAAGGCAGATTTAATACTAGCACGCAAGGGGTTACAGAAGATAGAGAACAAAAGTAAAGAGACGTGTTTGAGGAAAGGAAACAGAGAAGGATGGGGAACAAGATCAAGGTATCAGAAGATGTCGATTGACATTACACTTGAATATTTGAAGATTATAGTTATTACGGAAGCAAGCAAGAGGAAGGGAGTCCACAGAAGAATCTGTTTGAGGAGAAGAGACGGTTACATTTAAAAGTTTCGACTGTGAAAGGGTGGGACCGAGATACACCAGCCTAGTAGCTCGCTTAAATTCCTGCAGTCTGGGAACCAGCGAAAGTAGCTCATCGGAACAGTTACCGTGAAAATTTCCAAGCACTCCGAATTCAATGTATTTATGATTACAGAGAAACTAATTAATACGCAATAAAATCTAAAATAATCTCATATGGGGAATAAGCTTATTTCGGCAGACGAAAAATATAGGCCGTCTCGTCTGTCGTATCAACCCCGGTATGGACTGAGTTCGTGTCGGAAATAGAAATATAACTGTGAAAGCTATAATAAATCTCGGTCGAAAAGATAATCCAAAATTTATCCATCTCAATGTTTCAGTCAGACGAAAGGCACGAGACTGTGATCAGGGGAGGGTGTAAGGTATTTGTCTTACAGGGAGAAGATTTACAAAATTAAACACAAGCTTATGGCAATTATACACAGTTATTTACTGTATATATATATATATATATATATATATATATATATAATTAATATATTAACCTTATATACATATATATATATATATATATATATATATATATATATATATATATATATATATATATATAATGTGCTTTTGAGCTCTACGTAGGACCTGCTGATCAAACAAAGTCTGATTACTGCTTTTGAACACATAACTTCCCGATTCTCAAAATATTCTGTTTGTTTCAACGTAATTTTTAATGGCTACTCATGTTTGAGTAGACGCTCTGTTCTTATTTATTTAACAGTATATTTATTTATTTACATTTACCGGCCTGTATACGTATGTATGTGTGTGTATATATATATATAACGATTAGCCTTTCAAAAAGCGTTGGCCGAAATGGACCTAATATATATATATATATATATATATATATATATATATATATATATATATATATATATGTATAAGTGCGCAGGTATGCAGAAAATAGAAAAGAACACGTTGGGTGCATAATCCGGAGTTCCTTAGTTAGTATTTTGTTTTTATTTTTTTGTTTAAGACAGTGCTCCACACAGAAGTAGAGATTTATTATAATATTTTTTTGTTTAAAAATATGATTCCTTCGCTACATAAGAGTTCTCATATCTAAGCTATATCTCGGTTTACGTGTGTTTATAGGCATGGTCCGTTACAAAATTCGTTATTGTGGGAGTGGATAGCCTATTTTTCTTCGTTAAGTGGTCAGAGAGTTAATTCTTATTCATCATCTTCAGAGAGGTTTTGCTAAGGTTGGGTATGGTATCTATTTCAAGGCTAATGTTTGCGGTCACCACTTAGTTGGTTCCCAGTGAGGGATATTTAAGGCGCGCCTACAAGTCGTTATGTGTCTGGAGAATTGTCTTTTATTATTGTCCATCTGATTATCTATTTATTTATTTGTTTATTCAAGTGGGTGTTTTATATACAAATTGTATTGCACTGAATTTCAATTTGTTTTTTTTTGTTTTTTGACGATTACAAAAAGGGTTTTTCCTATTTAATGATTTGGCTAAGCTTTTAAGACTTTTATTTAGCTATGGGATATTTTTTATGCTAGTTATTTAATCCGAAAGTTTGTTGATGTCGGCAAAAAACCGTTAACTCCTGCCTATGGTTTAATAATTTTTCATTATTTAGAAATTTAATGATGTGCAGTTTTTCGTGTAGGGCATGGGTCATCCCAGGTTTTACAAGTTCTTGCTTTATTTACTATTTTCCATTTTACTTTTGGTGTTTTATTCGTTTCTTTTAGATGCCAGAAATATTGGGATAGAGATGTCTGATTTCTATTTTGAATATTGTTGAAGGAGCTCTTGTGTTGCCTCCATCTAATTTTAAAATTATTCTTCGTTGAGCTTATGTATATCCTATCAGTGTTAGGACTCTCTATGGATGAGATAGTGCATTGGTATACCACGGATTTTGTGAGGCATTTATTTTCCAACGGGCAGTTTTTAGGGTTTCTACAATCACATAATTTTTCGTTATCTTTTTTCTAATTTTAGTTTATGAGTTCTATCACTGTTTTGGCATGCGTGTTTTTCTAGGATTTTCTTATTATGTCTTTTTATGATTCTTTCTAGATTTTCAGTGCAACTGTAACTCAATTTCAAGGTGTTTTTGTTAAAGATGTCGCTAAGTTTGCTATTAGTGGGAAAGTGCTTTTCAATTAAAGCTAGGGACTTATGGCCTAGTTTGGTGCTGACCATTTTGTTGTACGGAGGGGTATACCAGATGATCTTTCTTTTCCTGTTTTTCTTATTATTGGTACTATCTTTTCTATAGGTTATCTCAGCGTTTTTGTATCCGTTTTTTTTTTCAGGGTGGTGTTATAAAAACTACTGTATTGTCGGAATATTTCCTTATTTGCTGAGTTCATACTTATTCTTTTCTCTATTGATGTGGGTATATGCTTAATTATAGATGGAGGTTGGTTTGACTTAGGATGTACATACAGGGGATTAGTATTAGGTTTTCTGAAAGGTAGGTGAACGTTGTTCGTTAAGTCTAGGGTTACGTCTAGGAACTTAACTCTTTTTAATTTAGTGTTGATTATTGTTTTTAAATTTAGTTTCCCGAATTCTTTATAAATTATCTTTGTAATTTTCTCTGTTTTAACATTTGTGGAGATCTTCACTACCATGAGCCCGTCATCTCTGTATAGCCCGATGTCCCCAATGTCTAGTTCACGGTGGGCGTTTAGATTGTACAGTATAAATAGACCGACAAGGTCCGAAGATTCTGCAGAGTCTAGAGATCCCATGGTGATGTCAAAGTTGTCATTGGTGTTTTTAATCCACTGGTCTCAATTTTACAATAATGACGTGTATATTGTTCTGTTTCTGGGGGTACAAGTCCTTGTTTAATATATATATATATATATATATATATATATATATATATATATATATAAGACTAATGGGAATATCTATCTATCTATCTATCTATCTATCTATCTCTCTCTCTATATATATATATATATATATATATATATATATATATATATATATATTAGTCGTCAATATCTCTGTGTGTATATATATATATAATATTAGTGGTCAATATATATCTATCTATGTCTGTGTCTCCCTGTCTCTCTGTCTCTCTCCATATATATATATATATATATATATAATATTATTGGTCAATATCTCTCTCTCTCTCTCTCTCTCTCTATATATATATATATATATATATATATATATATATATATATATATATAATATTAGTGGTCAATATCTATCTATCTATCGTTCTCTCCCTCTCTCTGTCTATATATATATATATATATATATATATATATATATATTATTAGTAGTCAATCTCTCTCTCTCTCTCTCTATATATATATATATATATATATATATATATATATATATATATATAATATAAATTCCCAAGAGGATAGAATCCAGGTAGAAGTCAATGTCCATGACAGATTAAGGATATAATAAAAAAGGCTGAAACACTAATATTCCATTGTTATAATTTATTCCATTGGAATCGTAATTACGATCCAATTCATTAGACCTACAAATTCAATATATATATATATATATATATATATATATATTGTTTATACATTATTTTTATAGATATAGAAAATATGTGTCATCATCCGACAGTAATCGAACCTGTATCCTACACGGAACCGTAATATAACCTGACGTCCTATACTATTTAGCTACAGAGGAAACGTCTGGTTATCAAGGTCAAATTATTGCTTTTAATCTACAAATTACCCGGAGAACACACATTTTGAACGGAACACATTATTTAATCTACGTGGGTAGTGTGTTCTCTTTCAGCTGCCAATGTCTAATGATTTCTTTTTTCGCATTGTTCAGTTATCAGTCGCCCTTTAGACATGGAGCCCGAGTCTACACTAGTTGGCCCAGGGATTGCACAATTACTATGCAACCAAACAACTTAATCTTCTCGGCTACTGTCACGAGTTTGAAATTCTTTGAAGATTACCAGGATCGACAGACACTTGGAAAAGGCCGGTGGTTACAATGACCGAAATGTTTTAATAATAATAACAAAGATGAGGTCAATAGTCTTCATCGGAAAAAATACAGACGTATATATAATATAATTTCTGTTCATTTTTGCCGATAAATTTCATTAAAATAAAAATAATATTATAAGCAAGTTGGTTTTAAAGAGTTTTTAACATCTAGTTTAATTTGCAGACATTGCTTTGTAATAACAATCAATAATAATTGCCCAACTGTCAAAGTGAAAATTAGAAACATGAGTTCAGACAAACTGTGAATAAAAAAAAAAGTAAAAATTTACCTAATTTCTGTCTAACGAGGAAATTTTACAGTGGAAACCAAAAGGACGTTTATACTTAGAATCAGAAAGAAAAAATGGAAACATCCAGGACACATAATAAGGAAAGAAGGCTTGGAGAATTTGACACTCACAAGACATACTGACGGCAAGAGGGGGAGAGTAAACTAATACATCACTTGTACTAGTGGAACTAAGGAATGTAGCTTGTCAAATCATTTCCGATGGAAATAGCGATAGTTTTGCGACGCCTCATCTGTGGGTAAAATCAATCATGGTAGAGGCTTACTGCATAAGTTTGTTTTAAAGACGTAAGTGTAATGTGTAAGAAGTAGGATGGATAATATTTGACCATGGATATGAAGGGGTTTAAATTTTAGTGATCAGGGAAGTCTGTACCTCAAAGCAACTTTTTGGTTAGAGTATTTTCAAAACAACACAAGTTTTGATCCTTTTCATTTTTTTTATAAACCTCTACCGATAGTTGTCTGTAAAGAAATACATATCAATAAACTCTGATAACTCAATGGGTCAGCACGACATACCGATGAGAAAGAAGAACAGGAAATGTCCGGCCAAGTACGATTAAAAAAAGATTACTGCAGCAGTAATTCCCGATAGCTTTAAGTAAGGTGAAAGAAGACTTGTGTCACAACACAGTGTACATTGATCTTTGTTACATCTGATTGATGAGTAGTCGGCATAGGCCAATAAGAGTACCAATGGCATTATATATATATATATATATATATATATATATATATATATATATATATATAGATAGATAGATAGATAGATAGATCGTAAATATATACATATATATATATATCGCAAATATATACATATATATATATATATATATATTTGTCGGAGTTAACTCCTCCCTCAGTTCGTAACCCTTTCACCAGGGGTCTCTCTTTCCTGGCTATAAATAACCAATGACGCTTCGCCTCGATCTCTTTTTCCTTTCAGGCCTGTGCACTGACACCTCGAGGTAAATGTCTCTTATTCCTAGAGGATTTCAACTATCAACCTGGAAATGTAGCCGCTAACAAGGGAATAGCGTGGAAACACGCTTAGCACAATATTCACGCACGCACATACAGAATATTCACACACGCACGCACACACAGAATATTCACACACGTACGTACATACAGAATATTCACACACACTTTGACCTTTGTACGTTTTCCATGTATTGTAACTTGTTATTAATATATATTTGTATATACATATATTATCGGTCTTGTTTTGTTTGCCTTCTTTACCTTCTACTTGATTATTTCTCTTCTTGTTGTCTTTGTTACATTTGATATTGTAAAAATTGTAGAGGGTCAGTATTAATTTCTATTTATAACCAATACAAATTGGCTGACTCACTATAATATCGCAAAACTATTGCTATATATATATATATCGCAAAACTGTCGCTATATATATATATATATATATATATATATATATATATATATATATATATATATATATATATGTATGTATGTATGTATTTGAGAATGAGATTTTTTTTATATACGTTTGATGATGAGATTACGATTAGGAGCCGGCATCCTCAAATGTATTTAAAGAAAGAAACAAAAAGTCGCACTCCGCTTACATCACAACACTCTTTGCTTACATCACAACACACTTTGTTTACGTCACAACACTCATTAATTCTCCAAAACTCGCCGATTGTCTGTAGCTACCCATAAGAAAATCAAAAGTTTGCATCATATTTCTTGTACTTTTTTTTCGAAATGAATGCATATATATTAACTAAGTTTTTTTTTATTACCCACATCATCAACTATAGGTAATTAAAGTTCACAAAGAACAAGAAATAAATATAGACTTGCTATCAAAATGATAGAAGCTCCAATAGACACGCATACACAAATGAAAAAAAAAAAAAAAACAACAATAAACTCCCCGAGGAGAAATGGAAAGAAAATAAAGAATTATTGGTTACACTATTTTAAACGCTGACGGAAGATGTGAGAATAAAAAGGAACAAGAGATTGGTGCTGATAAAATCTACTCAAAGCTTTTTTTTCCCCTGAGTTTGAGAGAGAAATGGGAGGAGTCAGTTGCATGAAGGCGGAAAAAGAGAAATGGGAATTAAGAAAGTTTAAATAAAAGTGTAAGAGGAAGACGAATAGAATAAAGAAAAGAGCAGCGGAAGAATGAAGAGTAAGAGAAGGAAGTATTTACAATATGGCGGAAACCTTTTGTTTGCTTGAAATGAAATTATGGCACAAGGTTTTACACGTCAAGGTAAAAATGGGTAGGCTGTGGTGGGGTGGAAGAAAATTGAAAAGAAGTGGAAAGAAATGAAAATTAAAGAACGATATAAAATGTGAAAAAAACAAGATCGAAAATAGACTTAGAAAAATGGCAAGTATATAAAAATGGAAAAAAATATTTAAAAAATGGAAGATTAAGAAAATGGCAATGTCATTACATAAAAAATAGAATAAAAAATAGGAAAGAAAGTAGGAACAAGAATAATAAATAAACACATGAAATACGAGAAAATAAAAAGAGATATGCTGTCTTAAAAAAAAATTATAACAGCGTACGCGTGCGTAGGCGCATGCGTGTGGACATGAAAGCATACGCATATGTTAGGTAGAAATTAAAATCAGTCAATTATTGAACTGGAGTGAGAAGGATTAGAACGTCCTCAATACAGCAAGATGATAATGAGACAAAATTCTAAATTAACATTTGCCATTGATATTGAAAATGTTTGAATAGTTTGGCATAATTTCTGTATTTTTGAATGGACTATATTGAATATCTTAACACACATGGATGCGTTCTCACACTAACAAATATAACTATTTAAAACGGTATATATTGGCGCGCGCACACACACACACACACACATGCATACATACACACACACATATATATATGTATATATATATATATATATATATATAGTTATATGCAATGTATGCACAGAGGTGAAATTTCAGAGGACCTCATACATATATAAATACATACATACATATATATATATATATATATATATATATATATATATATATATATATATGTGTGTGTGTGTGTGTGTGTGTGTGTGTGTGTGTTGTGTGTGTGATGGTCTGAAGATTGCATTCAAGCATGAAACAGACTGTTTCTATTCTGGATAGTAGGTCCTTTTACCCTATGAATATAGCTTACCTTAAAACTATATTTAATCATATATATATATATATATATATATATATATATATATATATATATATATGTGGGGGGTGTAATTGGACAGCAATCCCTATTTTATAGATGTTTCATTAAAGATGGCCGCCAGCATTTACTTAAATATTTGTATCCATAAAAAGAATGTATAAACATAATATATGTGTGGATATATAATTGTCCATTTTATAATATATATATATATATATATATATATATATATATAACAACAGGAAAGAACAATGAGATTTATAGTTCAGTTCTTAGTATGTATTTTCATTTTAAAATAACAGTGCTCAATACAACCGTAGGGCAAAGAACTATAATTGTTTTTTAAATATCTGATCATCGTAACATCGGAATTTCCATGTTTCAAAACTGAAACTTTAATTCAAATTCAATCATAAAAATTAAACTTGAAATATAAAGTTCCGTTTCATTATTAAGCGTTGCTAAGAATAACTTTTTAGAAATTGATTTATTTAATTTATATTTGTATTTTAATTAATTAATTGTATTTTATATTTGTATTTTAATTAATTCATTTTTGAAACCTGGGAATTCTAGTATTGCGATGATTATATATTTGTAAAAAAACAATTAAATATATATATATATATATATATATATATATATATATATATATGTGTGTGTGTGTGTGTGTGTGTGTGTGTAATGCATACAAAATATATAATAAATCATTATTGTGTAATTGAATGACTAAATAGAAAATTTGTTTTTTTTAAAAAGTCATGGAAACATTTTTTTATATTTGTTACCCACTCCCAAACTTACTTAATTTTATGAAAACTCAAAAATTCGACATCTGTGTAATTTAGTGATTATATTAGTTAAAAGGAGAAGACTTTGAAGAATTGAAATAATCGATTTTTTAGTAAATTTCGACACGATGTTACCCCAAATTCTGCTCTGAATTGTAAAATACAAACCCCAATAAAACTAAAACATTATTTAATTAAAAAAGCTTTTAATGGCTTTTATGAATAATATATATTAAGGACACTATTGTCTGAAGCCAAAAAGTATTTTTCCGATGAAAAATGAATTTTTACAAAAATTGTCTTCATTTTTCCAATTCTAAATACAAAATGTGATAAATTTGTTAAATATTTTAAAATTAATTTATGGAAATGCTGTTTTTAAAAGTATCTATTTTTGCAGATCATAAATTTGAAATTCTATTACAATCTGTGACACGATATTATTTTTAAAATATTTGTTTAATATGCAAAAAAAAGTATTAAAAACGTTTTCCCCAAAACTATGGATAAGTGGTTCAGAAATAATAGGTCACGTGTTTTAAGAAATTGCTTTGCTTTCCTTCTGGTCAGCACGTATCGAATTCTTTGACTGAGCATCATCGACGTATATCCAAATTTTTAATTTTTTTTTTTACATCCTATTTCACTAAACATTTTATTTTCATTTTTTAAATATAATTAATTTATTGTTTTCCATTGAGAGATATACTGCAATTATTAATTATTTTCTTTTTTAGATTCAGTTTTAGGGACAGAAATGGTGAAAGCTTTGGGCATATCTTCGTTAAAAAAAGTACCTTCAAAATGAATAAAATATTAGATTTTTGAAAATATTTAATTTTTAAAAATTACTTTATATTTAAATAAGCTGGTTTACTTAAAATTCGAAAATACTGTCAATTCTGTCCTTCCGTCTGATAAATTTCCCTGACGTTAGTTGCCGATACATTGACGTAAACATCAATCACCACGGTTAGATATCTCTTATTTTCAACTAAATTTTTTCTGATAAAGAATTAAGTGATGTTTGTTTCCAGTTATATTAAGTAAACTTTAAATGTTCTACTTTTCCTAAAATAATTTTTGAAATAAGTATAAATGAATTTTACAATATTTTTAAACGGAGAATTTCACTTTTGTTCACATGATCTATTTTGGAGTTTGTCTACATTTCTGAGATGAGGTATTATGTACAGTATTTACATTAGTCGGACTATTGTCCTCATCTTTGTCGCCATATTTGTCACAACGTTTCGGCCGTTGTACGCTTCGGCCTTCTTCAGGTGGTTGGAATTTCGAACTGAACCCTTTATTTCGATCACTGGGGTAGACTGTTCTAATTCCATGTGCCGTGTTTGATGGATGTCAGTTATCAGTTATCTCCCTTAACCAGGAATTGAACTCACCTTCTTTGGGTCTGTCACTGGATCTAACCAACGACTTTATCCACTGTGCCATGTATCCTTGAGGACATCTGGGTATGAACTTCTGAGTATTATAAACCTAATGTTTTCAGCATCATTTTTTACCAGTGCTCATATTGCAATTTTGCTGTTATCATTGCATGTCTTTACCAGAGTTCATATTGCAACTTTGTTATCATTGCTTTTCTCTGGCACTCCTTATTACTGGTTTCCATATTGTATTTATTTCTATGCTTGGTCGGCTCAGGAGATTTTTGTGGCCTAGCATATGTGCTGATTCCTGAAGTTTACGAATTTTCCAATGGTGTTCCCTGTCTATGATCTCAGCATGATCCCACAGGGGGCGGTGATCTCCCTTCTCTCTCCATATGATCTATTTTATGTCAATTTTGCTGACTCGAAAAAAAAAACAAGGTTTTTAACTAAAAATTTGGACGTTCTAGAAAGGAATAATTTTTTAAAAAAATAATCAAAAATTACTTTTGTCTTTCCTCTTAATAATAACATAAACATTTAGACGATAAAATAGTTTATTGTTATTGTTTTAATTTTCGTTTTCGTTCCTATATCTAAGTATTTAGGGATGACACTAACCGTTTTCAAAGACGTTTGTTTTTTGTCAGGTCATCAATTTCATTTAATTTTAATCAAACTTGTATAAATGAAAGATTCCTCTTGAGTTCATATGAACTAGAATGAAAAGAAAGTATGTATATTTCATTCAGCTCCCCAATGATACATTTCAAATACACTTGCTTCTCTTACCTCCCCCTGCTCTTCTACCACGCCTCACATCGTGCTCTTATTTATTTTTAAATAATATACCGTTAATTATTTTTTTAAAATAAAGCTTTAGTAAATCAATTGACCGAAATAGCCTGAAGATACCGAAAGGTTGAAACCAAGCCGGCGTAATCGGCTGATCTCCTAATTTTTGATACTTAATATCTCATCATGTTAAATGTGTATTGAGCGCTTTTTAATACTACTGTTTCCTGGTCTAATTCAACTCTGACCATTATTTTTTTTTTATTATATAGTATATATACAAATACACTCTAGCATTTGTAACAGCGTTTCCCCCTGTGAAGGATCGTTAATTAATTTGAAACTTTTAAAACCATTTATTTTACATTCATCATCATCACTTGATAAGACACCGGAGGTGTTGAAACAAAATGGCTATTTTTGTAGTGATTTTCTAACATATTTATGTTATAATTTTTAATTAAATAATTATATATATATATATATATATATATATATATATATATATATATATATATAGTGGTACTCGCTTGGAAAAACATAAGGTATTTTGGCTTGTAGTTAAGCAAACCAGTACCCAAGGGAAAATGAGGAATAAAAAAAGAAAGAACTAAGAACATGAAATTAAGGCGAAAACAATCGTCCAGAATTCAAGCTCCAAGTCCCCCCACCAAAAAAAAACTCCAAAACGAGTAAAAGGCAACTACGAAAAGTGCTCAATACACGAAGTAGAGCAAGCCTAATAGAAACCTAAAGGGCCAGGTAAACCTACCTGGGTTTCACCTAAACGGATCGTCGGGGTAAAACTGGGCCGGGTTTACCCTGACCATCCGTTTAGTAGGTTTACCTGGCTCTTTAGATTTATATATATATATATATATATATATATATATATATATATATATATATATATATATAATTATTTATTTAAAATATGATTCCAAATCGCTTACATAAGAGGTCTCATGTTTCAAAACAAGAGCCGAAAACTTCAATATAATCCTTTAAATTAAATTGAGTTTAAATTAAAATGGGCTCCGTTCCATCTTCAAGCGAAATTTTGTTGGAATAACGTATATCTGAAATTTACTTGTTTTAAAAAATTGAAATCAAAATCTCCATGGTAACAGCAAGGGCGAATTGTTTAAATTGGGTAGGCGAGTGTAGGGTGTTAATAATAAGTAGCGGTATAGAGATACTTTCAATATGTCAAGTCGGAGAAAGGTGGGGGTGTCTAAAATGAAATGGAAGATTTATTAACCTTCGTCTAGTTTGCTTGTCTATGGAGATTTATTTATTTATTTTATTTTATTTTATTATGAAAGGGAATTGTGCATATAAAAAAAAAAGAAAAACTTTCGTAACGTTTGTTTTTTTTGACGACTTCATAAAGGGTTATCTATTATGTAAGGTATTTAAACTACTTATTTGGGCTATGGATTATGAAGGGTGTTATGTTGTATGCATGTTTGTAGTTAATTATTCCTACTATGAATCTGATGATTGGGCTATTTGTTAAACAAGTTATTATAAATTTTTTTTTAATTTTTTTTTTTTTATCTAATAATTCAAACCAAAAATCTGATGATGCCTACAAAAACCGTTAACTCGTGTCTATTATTTAATAGATTATTATTATTTAGAAGTTTAATAATGTGTAATTTTTCATGGAGGCACAAAAGGGCATGGGTCATCCCAAGCTTTACATATTCTAGCCTTGTCAATAATTTTCCATTTAACTTTTGGTGTCTTATTTGTTTCCTTCAGGTGCCAAAAATATTTTGATAGTGAAGTCTGATTTCTTTTTGTTTATATTATTAAAGGAGCATTTATGCTGCCTCCATCTATCTTTAAAATTATTCTTCGTGGACCCAATGTATATCATATTAGTGCTAGGGCTCTCTGTGGATGAAATAGTACATTGGTATACCACAGAATTAATACAACATTTATTTTCTAATGGGCAGTCTTCTAGGTTTCTACAGTTACATAATTTTTCCCTTTTATCGTCTGGTTTAATATACAGCCCGATGTCCTTAATATCAATTTCGCGGTGTGCCGTTAAGTTGTATATATGCAATCGTCAGGCCTGACGTCGTGGCCTGACGATTACATCTAGCATGAAACAGACTGTCGCCTATAAGTGTTGACTTCTATGTTCACTTTTATATATATATATATATATATATATATATATATATATATACATAGACATACAAAAACACGCATATATATGTTCACACGTAATATATATATATATATATATATATATATATATATATATATAATGTTAGGAATGGAGATAGAAATATAAAGTGCATTTTATTCATTCTGTTTCGGGGCTGAACAATGCGGACTTATTAAATGTAGAAACTCTCGCCATATATTAAAACGGTGATATGGAATTCGGAAAAGATTAAATTAAAATGAAAAAAAAAAAGAAAGAAAGCGATGTAGTCTAATTTTTAATTAAGTATATTTGAAGGAGCGGCGGTTATAGAAATGCACAAAATGTACGCTCTTCTCATTCGCTGCATATACGTACATGCGCATGCGCGCGACTGTATGAACGAGCATGCGTAGACACAAACAATACAAACTTACAAATACACGCAACTGCATACACACTAATTCAGGAACGAATTCAAACGCAAAGACTAAAATTTATGCATACACATATATACAGACATCTTGGCACCAGATCCAAGAAGAATCGTTGAAGGTTATGAATATTCCACGCCTGATTGGATAAGAACTGTGCTCAGGTTACTTGAAGGACAAGCACCCTTTTCAGCCATGATTTGTCTGATCAGTGTATATAAAAGTATATATGTATATATGAACGGGATCTTTGTATCCAAAGATTCGTATATACCTACGCTTTTGTGAACGTAGTAAAGCAACATAGACGTACTTGATAACGAACGTTCAACTATAAACACACTCACGAGTGAAGACTTGAGAAACGCATTCACAGACATAGCAAACTCGTACAAACGCGTAATCTCCTTGTGATAAGCGTGTGAGTTCGCACAAATGCAATTGCACGGAGGATGAAATAAAAGAGTGAAGCTTAGCAATTTTAATTTAACTAGGAATTAAAATCTAGACCTCTTTCCAGTACGAATATATTGATTTTACCTCAATTAAAAAAGCAAGAGTTACGATTCCATATCATATCTATGGCAGCGACCTGAGTGCTTTACATGTAGAGACAATAGCCTTTATTGGGACACCCACAGCTAGGAATAAAATGAACAGAATTTATCATACAGAGAGATCGAGATGTTTGCTTCCTGAGCAATTTTTCCAGAACCTGATTGCAACTGAACTTTGCTAGAAATAAGAGAGAAGTGATATTTTCTTTTGTTTCAGAATTTCTGATGAAAATTATTTCATATATTTAGTAATCCGTCACGTTCTCAAACTACTTTCTGTTTCGCATAAAGAAAATCCAGTTGTATTCAAAATTTACTTGAGCCTGTTATATATATATATATATATATATATATATATATATATATATATATATGTGTGTGTGTGTGTGTGTGTGTGCCTATAGGGTGCGATGGATAAATTGTCGTCTCCATTACGCAAAAATAAAAATAACACTGACATCTTATTTTAACAATTATATTTACCGAAATTACGCAAAAATATCTTGAAATACGAAAGAGTAAATTTATTCAATAAAATCGCCATTGGCCTCAATCACTACCACCAGACGACTTCGGAATCTCCTGCAATTCTTCTGGACGGTTTCCTTGTATAAGTTGGTGAATGCTGCCATAATCTTTGCCTTCAGTTCATCTTTGGTGTTACAAGGAGTTTTGTTGGTCTCTCGGTTAACTCTGCTCCACACATAATGAAGGTGGTTGCAGTCTAGCGAGTTTGGTGGTCAGATGTAAGGGGTGATGTAGTCGCAGAAATTGTCTGACAGTCATGATTGGGTTCTCCTGCTTGCATGTCATGGCGCAGTGTCATTTGCCAGACATAGGATCTTCCAGCAGACGTTTTATTAAACCAGGACAGCGCTTCCTTCTCAAAGCACTTGATGTTGACCTCCGTGTGGATTCTGAGGCTCTGTGGGAAGATGAATGAAAGCATAACGTCACCATTACTAGTGATCACTGCAAACATCTTCGTAATCACAATTAGACTCATCCGAATCCTCTGCACTGATTGACACCGAAACACACTGAGTTTCCGGCGCGAATAACAAGCAGTAGTGCATGCCGTTTCCAAATTTCTGCTAGAGTGAAATGTTGCTCTTTTTCCCACAGACGGTGCCCAATTGACTCTACTATATTGTGCCGTCAACAAAATCAAAAACAACGCATATGCAAAAAATGAAAAATATAAAATGGCGACAATCTGCCCATCGTAGATAGTATATACGATGGATACATTTTTATATATTGTAAAGGAGATAAACACACCACTCCAGAAGAGGACTTGGACTCATACAAATACATAATTACGGAATCTGGGCATCGGCAAGTGAATGTTAATTGTCTGTGGGCTCCTTTTACTGACAAGTTTTGTACTAGCTACGCAGACCATTATCTGGACAGTTATCGTTGAGTTTTTATTTTCGTTTTGACAAACTTTGTTTTCTTTTTGTTGAGTATTTTTTTCTTTTACAGTTTCTACTTTCTTCAGCTGCGATCAAATTTGTTTTTATTTTTTGTTTTCTTTTGGATTTTTTGTGTCGGAATTATTTTTCTACCTTTAAATTTGGCTTTTATGTTAGATTCATTTTTATTTTGTTTGTGTTTTTCACCTTTTTTTTGAACGTTGTAGCCTGAAAAAACAAAAACATTTTCTGGGTGGACCCCCCCGCAAAAAAATGACAAAAATGAGGCTGATCCTCACCCCCAAAAGACTAAACATAATAAAAGAATTCTTCTAAAGGTGGGCCGTATAAGATAATTTATCCTCCCCCACAAAAATATAAAACTATAAAAGAGAAAGACACTAGCATGGCGGCGAACGAAGTCACATGTATAGCGGGTGGAGAATCACACGCTTTTTGGAGCACCCTCCCCCCCGAAATATATAGACAATGTGGCGGCGTTTGTCGAGAAAACCAAACAGTACGCTCATCTGGCTACCGATAGCAGGCTTTTCGTAGACCTCGATACAGAAGGGTGTATTACAAAAAGCAAAGTGTTAGTTTTGTGCTTGAAAAGCTCACACTCAAAATTTAACGGTACACAAAAGGCACAGTGTTGAAAGCACGAAATTCCTTTGGGGTTGAACCTCAACAAATAATTAAAGGGTCATTTTATATGGGACATATTATTGCCCACACCAGAGCACTGTGCGGATGTAACATTTCGCGACTTAATTACAAAAGAACTATATCATCTGCACAGAATACCGAGGACGGCGTAGGTCCAAGGTGACAGAGAGCACTTAGGGGCACATCTTATGCAGTATGGTCAATTAGTGAGTATTACTCTGAGATATGAAACGGATGAGTTGGAGTTCGAATTGATGTTGAAGAAGCCTTTACCTCAATTCCCAAACCCTTCGAGATAGGAGGAAAAAATTACTCAGTCATCGTGACGAAGAAGAAAACATCCTGGAAGTGTGGCGTGATTTGTCACCTCGTCCGTTCCTGCCCAGGGAAGGCCTCCGGAGTCCCGCTTAAGTTCGATACTAATACCCTCGAGGTGAAACTACTGCTTCCGAGGCCCATATAATGGGCCTGCCGGCGGTTGGCATTGGTGCTGAAAAAGGCTCGGATGGGTCTCTTCCAGAATCGACATTACCTGTCAAAAGGAAAGTGGAAGAGAAACCAGAATGGCTGGTTGTGGGTAGAGCGAGAGAGAAGCTTCAATCTGTGGGATGTCAGTCCTCTGAAGCCCCTAAGGGCAAGGAAACTAACAACCCCATTCCCAATTAAGAGGCTCCTGCTAACTATACAAGTAGACTTCATGAGCTAACCAAAACATTTGACCCAGACTATGAAACATTCAACAAGATCAAGGTGGTAATTGAAGGCTAAGAAGCAGCTTGGATAAAAAAAGCAAAAAAAAAAAAAAAAAAAAAAGAAGCATCCTGGCGGGTATCACGCTAATCAGCCTCTGTCCCAACTCCAAGTCCAAAAGGTTAGCCCCCCCACCAGTGACTAAGTCACTTCCCCGATCCCCTACAAATGCACCCCTCTTAAAAAGGTTCCCACAAGAGCACGGTCGCAATCTCCTGCGCTAAAATGACCAGCTAACCTTGTCCAGTGGGGGTGTCTCGCCCCACAGCTTCTGCCTCGTCTTCCCTATCACACAAGACAATCACTCCTTCAGTGTCTAGGTCACTGATCCAACTCCTTTAAAGGTGTCCCCAGCCCCTTAAATGGGTTCCCACTCCTTGTATAACGATACCTGCCGCTACTGCCCAATCTCCTCCTCCAACACTCCAAGTAACACAAGAGGCATAGAAGCCCATCCGAAGAAATAAAAGAAGTCAAAATTGCCATATAACATCGGTGAAAATGTCTGCCATGGGGTGGTTGAGTCCTTGGGGCACATCATTCGCTCTAGCGTCGTACGGCTAGGCGGAAAATTATTTGACGTCGAAGCCAGTTCCGATTTTAGCAATCTTCCGTCGCAGCTGAGGAGAAATGAACATTGTGTTCTTGTGTTTACTTGGCATTATCATCGTGACTTGGAAGATGCGATAAGAGGAGTTTTATGTAGGTGAGAAGTTTTCTTCTCGATAAATTTTGTTCTTTAAGCACCAGATTAAAGTCAAAGTTAAAGCGGAAAAGTGGCGACTCTCTTCATCAAAATTCGGCGAAGGGTGGTTGAATGTTTGGTTCGTTTAAGAGGTGCCTTATTTAAACACTTGTCATCCAGTGTTAAGTTCGCATTAAGTTTTTTATTTTGGTTCAAGCCGTTCAAGTTAACTTAGCAGCAGTATGGATGATCATCGTCCCATTTATATTTTTTCCCGTTCAATTTTTATCATTTGGTTAATTCCCCTTCTTCTCCCGATTTACGTTACAGAGATTGAAGTTCTCTGGTGACTGTGGGATGTCTTTCGTTTTCGAGTGTGAGTTTTCGTAATTGTTATTGTGTCTAAATATGTGAGTGATTAACAAACAGGTGCATGAAAATCCTTTTATTAACCCCGCAGTATTTTTCATCCAGTTAACTGTTATCTCTGATATGATTAGATTGTTGGTGTGCCGTTACTAAAACTAGTTTTCTTTAGTTGTGTAAATACATTTTTGTATCATGAACATTGGGGATATATTTTTAGATTTTTAGCAATCCACCTCTCCGCAAAGATTGTACATATGGGTTTTGGTAGGAATTCTTAGAGTAATTGTGGTGTCTGTGTATGAAGATGAGATATTTTGGGGAAAAGAATACTGCACAAACGATTGGTTCAGTAACTGAGGCTAGCTAAATTATTGATAAAACAAGGGAAGACCAGCGTACCCCAATTCCTATTTTTGGCCTTGTGCTTCATTTGTACTTATGTATAATAAATAATCGAATGAACAAGTAAAGGATTAGAGATCTAGCTTATCTTCTTACTACCAATTTCAGCAAGACTGTGTCAAATTCCAAGCAACATACTACTTCTTGAATGTGTTATCTTCATTCAGTGCAATGAAAACATAACGAAAAGAAGCCACATTCTTTCGTTTCACCAGTTCAGACCATCACAGCTAGGACATGCTATGCCATAATCAAAGAGCCAAAATGGTATCACCCTCATTCCCTTTGTATTCTGTTCGAAAAATTTACACAGCCTTGTGGGTGATGAATCATTTTCCACTCTACACCCACTTCCCAGAGATGAAACATTGTTACCCTTTGCTAGTCTGTGGCTATTTTTACCAGACATTCAGACCAAAGTTTCACCACGCAACTAGGACATGCCATGCCAGAGTCAAAGAGCCAAATGGTATCACCCTCATTCCTTTGTATTCTGTTCGAAAACATTTACACAGCCTTGTGGGTGATGAATCATTTTCCACTCTACACCCACTTCCCCAGAGATGAAACATTGCTACCCTCTGCTTCAGACAAGCCACATTCTTTAGTTTCACCACGCAACTAGGACATGCTATGCCAGAGTCAAAGCTGGTATCACCCTTTTCTGTTCGAAAACATTTACCAGCCTTGTGGGTGACATTTTCCACTCTAGAGATGAAACATTCTTTAGTCTGTGGCTACCCATTCAACTAAGACATTTCTTTAGTTTCACCACGCAACTAGGACATGCTATGCCAGAGTCAAAGAGCCAAAATGGTATCACCCTCATTCCCTTTGTATTCTGTTCGAAAACATTTACACAGCCTTGTGGGTGATGAATCATTTTCCACTCTACACCCACTTCCCCAGAGATGAAACATTGCTACCCTCTTGCTAGTCTGTGGCTATTTTCATGGCCCATTCAGACAAGCCACATTCTTTAGTTTCACCATTCCAGAGTCAAAGAGCCAAAATGGTATCACCCTCATTGTTTTACACAGCCTTGTGGGTGATGAATTTTTTTTCACTCTACACCCACTTCCCCAAGATGAAACATTGCTACCCTCTCATGTGGCTATTTTCATGGACATTCAGACAAGCCATTGTTTCACCACGCAACTCATTCAAATACAAAATATAATTCCCTTTGTATTCTGTTCGAAAACGCCGAGAATCCACTCTACACCCAGTGAAACAAGCTAGTCTGTTAGTTATTTTCATGGCAGACATTCAGACAAGCCACATTCTTTTAGTTTCAACACACAACTAGGACATGCTATTTCAGAGCCAAAATGGTATCACCCTATTCCCTTTGTTTCTGTTCCTTTACACAAACAACATTTTCCACTCTACTTCCCCATGAAACATTGCTACCCTGAGTCAACTGCTATCTTCATTCAAAGCAATACACTTTTTAGGACATGCTATGCCAGAAAAGAGCCAAAATATCATCCTTTGTATTCTGTTCGAAAACATTTACACAGCCTTGTGGGTGATGAATCATTTTCCACTCTACACCCACTTCCCCAGAGATGAAACATTGCTACCCTCTTGCTAGTCTGTGGCTATTTTCATGGCAGACATTCAGACAAGCGTAAACATTTATGCCAGAGTCAAAGAGCCAAAATGGTATCACCCTCATTCGCTTAGTATTGTTTTGTGAAGATGAACACATCTCTCATGTAGAGGACTTTGACTCATTCAAATACATTAGTCTGACGCCGAGAATCGTCAATAGAAGGAGTAAACAAGGAGAGTTAAATTTGTTACCTATTTCTGCTGGTGCCTCCAAACAACATACAATTCTTGCGTAAAGCAATAAAGACATAACATACATCAAGAACGGTCTTTTAGGATTCGTCGGACTAAATTTGTTACGCTGGTGCGAAACATTTGAAACGAAAAAAATTTGAATAAAAATTTTTTTTGTTATTAGATATCCACGGTTTGATAATACATTTTACTTAAAAAAATATTTTCGACGAGTTTTTTTTGCACGAAACGCGTCATACGAAATCTTTTTCTATTTTGTGATACATTTTTTCTACCACAACAAAATCACACACACACACACAGATTATATATATATATATATATATTTATTTTTTATTT
This sequence comes from Acanthosepion pharaonis, assembly GCA_903632075.3. Taxonomy (NCBI): domain Eukaryota; kingdom Metazoa; phylum Mollusca; class Cephalopoda; order Sepiida; family Sepiidae; genus Acanthosepion; species Acanthosepion pharaonis. Next base: position 1,010,656 of record CAHIKZ030000986.1, on the reverse strand, counting down.
TGTGATTTTCACCGTTACAGTGCAATTCTTGCCTCATTTAATTTAAAATAAAGGAAAAAATATTCGTGAATATGAAAGGATTAAAAAGATAAGCAAATTTAAATCAACACAATAGACACACACACACACACACACATTTTTATATATATATATATATATATATATATATATATATATATATATATATATATATAATGTTTCAATGATTTCCAACCCATCTAAAACCAAACGAAAAAAATGTGTCTTATATTCGTCTCATATAAATATATTTCACAAAAATTCGAAATTAATAAAAAAAAAAATAACACTCAACACAGGTATGTATTCATGTCTTTTTAGGTATTATTATATATATTATAAAAATATATATATATAATATATATATATATATATATATTATAACTATATATATTTTTTTTAAAATTTCCAACGCTTAGTTGTTACATTAGTAAACATTCGAATGATATTTTAGTCCAGCAACTGGGTTGCATTAATTTTAATACACACTCTATAAGTCGAAAGCCGTATAGTGTGTCTTGAATGAATGTTACACACACACACACACATACACACACACACACACATATATATATATATATATATATATATATGTTTTGTATATTATATATATATTATCATGAATACTAAAAATTTAGTTTTATACAATTTCTCATGTGATCTAATCATTTTTCGGATGACAAAGGTAAGTAACTGTCTTGGCTACCTTTTATTTTTGCAGTTTAATTTTTATTTTCTTGGAAAAAACAACGCATGACATTATGGGTTTGAGCAAGTGGATCTGCGGAACAGGGTCTCGGAGAAATAATAAAAATACAAAATCTATTAAGAGCTACAAGGGACAAGAGGAGGTGGAGGGCCATCATAGCCTTAGGGACACGGCACATAAAAGAAGATTCAATAGACAAAAATTAATCTCAAAACATTCATTCATTCTAATGAAAATAAATGACAAAGCAAAAATTAAATCATTTAACTTTATTTTATTATAAGAATGTTAGAAATATTGTTAAATTTCTAGGGGCTAAATATCCCTAAAAATTTTTCCTGTTCCTGTAAAAGTACTGAACTCAAATTAACAAGGGGACAAAACTACCGTTTGTAGCTAACGACAAGAAAAAAATCAGACTTCTTAAATTGCCAGCATGAATACTGTGGCAATCTGGCCTATTACTTCTTTTTACAGACTTTCCTAGCAGAAAATCACTACGCACTACCGTAAAGTAATTAAATAACACAATAGAACCTTTTTTCTGTTTCAAATAGCAATGAAAAATTAAAAGAACAAATTAAATAACAAAAATAAAGCAATTTTTATATTTTAAAATTGAAAAAAAAAAAAAATTAATACACAAACTTGGTAAATTATTTAATTTTTTTTTTATTTCCCTTTTCTACACAGAAAGAAACCCCATCCCTAACCTTTTAAAAAACCCGGTTTATTTTATTATTTATTTATTTTTTAATTTTTTTAATTTTAAGGTTAGGTGTTTTAGGGTTTTCTTTCTGTGTAGAAAAGGGGATAAATTAAAAATAAAACAAAGAAAAAATAAATCAGCTTAACTTTAGGGTTAAGGGTTGGGGCATTTTTTTTCCTGTGTGAAAAAGGACAAATTTTAAATTTTTCTACTTTACCAAGTTTGTGCATTAATTTTTGTTTATTTTCAATTTTAAAATAAAAATGCTTTTCATTATTTTATTTGTTCTTTAAATTTTTCATTGCCATTCTTATTGTATCATTTAATTTGTTTTTATTTAAAGTTTCCTGTTATAAATAAGACTACACTTATCAAAAGAAAAAAATACGATAATGCGTACTGATTTCAAAAAGAGATATCGCTGTAAAAAAAAAGTAAATAGACCACAATTTATGATTACGCCAGCGTAAGTAGCCCGCACCGTATTACTAAACACTATGGCAGTAATGAGGGACGAATGACCAAAAGTGTCCGCTTTTTTCTTGTCAATAACTCTAAAACGGTAGGTTTCTTCATGATTTACTTGTTAATTTGAGTTCAGCATGTATATTTGCACAGGAATTATGAGGATTTTGGAAAATTTTAAGGGATATTTAGCGCGGGTGTTAAAATAGAAATTTAACGAAATATTTATTAAACAAATGCATCGCATCATGTTTGAGTGTGTGTGTGTGTGTGTGTGTGTGTGTGTGTGTGTGAAGAGAGAGTGAGAGTTAGAGAATGAAAGATAGAATGTCTGAGAGAATCTAAGGGAGAGACAGAGTGAGTAACTGTGAGAATGTGAGAGTGAGTTAAAATGAGAGAGGGATGGCTTTAGGGGTAGTGAGAGCGAGAAGAATAATGATAGAGAGAGAGAGAGAGAGAGTGTGTGTGTGTGTGTGTGTGTGTGTGTGTGTGTGTGTGTGTGTGTGTGTGTGTGTGTGTTTGAGTCAGTGTGAGAAAAAGTATGCGTGAGGGAAAGGGAGAGGGAGAGTGGGGGGGAGAACGAACGAGCGAGCTAGCGAGCGAGCGAGAGGTAGATAGAGGGAGAGAGAGATGGAGAGAGAGAGAGAGACAGAGGAATATTTACATTTGGAAAGAATCGAATATAAAAACACGAAGGTTAACAAAAGCAAAACATGTCGACCTCCCATTCACCTCAATCTAATAAAGGTTTCTCTTCTTTTTAATATATTTTGAGGAGGAACAAATTCGAGGTGAGATAAAGAAATACCAATAAAATTACTGAAAGCATCAGTTACACGCCTTTTGCCCTTTCGGCTTCCGCCATTTTAACTTTACTTTCTTTGCCGTAACGTAACGAATCTGTTATCGGAATTTGGGCAAGATTAGTGTTTAGATGCGTAGTTTCGAAAAAGGCACACAATTCATTGTCGAGAAGCGAGTGCGATAGTCGAAATTCTATAAAACCCCAATCTCAGCAACGTGATCTTCCTCGTCTAATTTGTGTTGACCATTGACAATGAAATGTCTATCATCGCATCATTTTTATTCTGAGGATTTTTACACTTTGGAGCTGCCAATGTAATATTTTTCAAGAATTTTATCTAGTTTAAGTCTACTTTCACTGAAAATTAATCGGATAGTGATTCAAGAGGAATTGTTGATATTAGTCAAGTCATTGAAATCATGATTTTCTTGTAGTATTTGATGAGATCTGACGTCTTTCGTAATACATAATTACCAAGTGTTTAAGTCAAATGTAACTTTGATCCGTTTAGAGAGAGAAGGTTGCTCGATAATCTCCATTTTCATCATTTTTCTTCTATGTTCAGATTAGTAAATATCAGCATCGTAATTAAAGGTCATTTTTTACTACTGTTCACAATATACAAGGCGCAAGAGACACTCGAAGTAGAGGGTTGCTGAAAGAGTTTTTTCCGTTAGTGGTAAAAGACGCAGTGTATGAGTATATGTGCGAAAGATAACAGTTAACCTTAGAGCTGAACAGGTTAAGATTGCAGTAGCCGAGAAAGTTTCCTTTTCGGGGTCAATTCCACAAAGTAGAGGTCCGTGAGAAGATGTTCGATTGGAATTTACTACTCACAGCTTAGGATTTGCTCACTTCTTCAAGGAATGAATGCTTACCTCTTTGGGTGACTGGCGCAAGACAATTTTCTAACTATTTTATTTACATTTGATACTATTTTTAAACAAGCTAAGCGGAGCAAATATTGGGTAGTCCAAAAAGTTCGTCCCGTATATTAAGTAAATTTTTTACTTAATAAACAAACGTTTTAGCCAATACAATACTTGTTAATGACAAGCTTGACCGGCATCAGAGTATAGAATATTTGGCTTTTTGTATTGTCTCTTGCTTCTCGGCAATTCTTCAGGTCCCAACGCTGCATCACATACTGAATAAATGATAGTTTTATTTGATTTGCTTTATTTCAGTAGGGAAATACAATCATATTAGCACCGTTTCTTCAAGGAAGCGGGAGTTAGGGGTGATAGAGAGGATAAACTTCAGCATGTCTGGTGGCTTGTTTAATTAAGGAATCTGGGAGTGCCGAGGCATTTCCATTATTTCATTCTCTTCACACATTTTTGATCTTATATCAGAACTTAAGCAAAGACAAGCCATCACTGACAAGATTCCACGCCTACAATGTGCAAACCACCCCAACTTAAGTTAAGGTTTCCGTGTTCTGGCTATTCCGGTAGGGTTTGTCATATTGGTTCAGACTACACTTTCAGTAACAATGTTTCGAATGTTGACTTTAACTACATTAGAGGCTTTTGTTTTATATGAAAGACTAGCGAAGTAAATCTTCCTACCAAACCTGATCTTGTACTCTAACTAAAGTAACTTGAGTACATTTCAATATTTCATAATAATTACACTTACGTATGGCTTGCTTGGTAGAAAAGTTAGTTGTCTTCTTTTAATCATAGCCATTGCGCGGTTTTCGAGCTTAGGTAAAGTCAGAATTTGAATGCTGATTTTCAAAGCACGTAGATTTAATTATTATTATTTTCCTTTTTTAACTGACCCCACCCACAATAATTTTACCAAAAAGTCAAATGATGACAAGAAAAAGATTGTGCTACAGTAATAAGTTCAGTAGTGTTTGCCTACCTCAAATCAGCATTCAAAATCCTTGCTTTGAGCAATAAACTTCGCTGTTTTTCAGAAAAAGACAACTATCTTAATATTTGCAAAACTTAACGATACAAGTGGGGAATAGTTGGAAATAGGTTTTGTGCGAGAGTTGTCGAAAGTAAACTTTGAAAAGCAACATTCGAAATTTGGTTTTCATCTGGCCTTGGATGACAATTACAAGCTCTATTTGAAATACGCAACCACCTTAGCTACGAGGGCCAACCGATTCTTCAGTTTGTTGAGCATCTATCTAATTATGCTTATAGAAAAGAAGTTGAATGACTGTATAAGAAAATCAATTCCAATTATTTCCCATCATTAAGCCAATCATTAATTCCCATTTTTTTTGTTCTTGCCTCTCCTGCATTAAATGATTGTTAAGTAATTCTTATCTCTTTGCGGAATGATAATTAATTTTGACGGATGCCAAAAATTATCATGTCATCAAAACTTGGAGATTAAATTGAGTCCTTTTCGAGTTGATCTAGTGAAGGTGAGCGCAGTTGTGATATTTTTGGAGTTCAAAATAATTGTCTCCCTTAAAAAAAGAAGACATTATATATATATATATATATGTGTGTGTGTGTGTGTGTGTTTTGAGTAATATCGTTTTATATGGTGTGTGTATAAAGTGTTGCGTGTGTGTGCGTTTGCTACTCAGTGTTTGTCTTAATGCAGTTAGTGAAAACAGATACGATGAAAAACACCTTGCTAATAAGTTTAAAGCCAAAAGTGTATAACGAATGCGAAATGCCAAATTTGATATATGCGTGCAAAACAGACAAATGAATAAAATAAATTGAAGTCAAGCTCAGAAAGGCACAAAGATCGATAGAAACAAAAGCAATATATATATCATTCCGAGGAAATATGAAGATAAGAGATATAAAAAGAAGTGATTAAGTGACAAAAAGGAAAGTAGGTGGACTATATTGCTATAAGGAAGAATATTAGACGGAGCAAAAGGTTGGTAGACTTATGACCAATGCCTAACAAAAGAAGTAGGAAAGCCGATGCAAATAAAGAGATCGGATTTATTGGGAAGACTTTTTCAGAGTCATGGAAAGAGAGAGAGAGAGAGAGAGAGAGAGAGAGAGAGATGAGTAGTCAATATATATATATATTGGATAATATATATATATATATTGAGAGAGAGAGAGAGAGAGAGAGAGAGAGAGAGAGAGAGAGAGAGAGAGAGAGAGAGAGAGAGAGAGAGAGAGAGAGAGAGAGAGAGAGAGAGAGAGAGAGAGAGAGAGAGAGAGAGAGAGAGAGAGAGAGAGAGAGAGAGAGAGAGAGAGAGAGAGAGAGAGAGAGAGAGAGAGAGAGAGAGAGAGAGAGAGAGAGAGAGAGAGAGAGAGAGAGAGAGAGAGAGAGAGAGAGAGAGAGAGAGAGAGAGAGAGAGAGAGAGAGAGAGAGAGAGAGAGAGAGAGAGAGAGAGAGAGAGAGAGAGAGAGAGAGAGAGAGAGAGAGAGAGAGAGAGAGAGAGAGAGAGAGAGAGAGAGAGAGAGAGAGAGAGAGAGAGAGAGAGAGAGAGAGAGAGAGAGAGAGAGAGAGAGAGAGAGAGAGAGAGAGAGAGAGAGAGAGAGAGAGAGAGAGAGAGAGAGAGAGAGAGAGAGAGAGAGAGAGATTATTGTTATATGGTAATCTGCTAGTTAGTTAGCTTTCACGATTCGGATCATAAACTCAAAGAGTCGAATGGCGAAAAATAATGAATCGTTCTGTTTGGTTTTATTTTAAATATTTAGCGCTTAAAAAAACCCAAAAAAACGTTTTACGTGAAGGTAATTATTTCCGCTTAGCAAACTCTAATTCTATCTATCTATCTATCTATCTATCTATCCCAGTCTATTCCTATCTTAATAAGAAATTGCAGGAGGTAAACCTATTTTTTCAGCGCGTTTCGTTCCTTGAGAAATCTCAAGGGCAGACAGAAATTTATTGAGAAAGAATATTTATACACACAAAAAAGTATAATTGTTAAAAAAAAAAAAACCTTCAAATTTAATTTTGAGAAAATTCTAAAATATTAAAAAATATCTCTCGACGTTTAAAGGAAATGAAACTATGGAGGACGCTAAGTGATGTAAATTTGACATGTTAAACGAAAATGAATTAATGTTCGTGTTATTAATATTATTATTATTATATTTTTAAAAACAATTCACCGTTTTCCTTTAATGAAAGTTTTTCTCAAAAACTTATCTACTTTGCATTTGCTGAATTTCCTCGAGGAACGAAAATCGTTGCAAAATATTTTCCTCTTGTTTCTTTTTATTAATATTCTCTTTGCAGATAGATTAATTTATATGCCAGTTTTTACATATATATATACACACACGCACACATTCACAAACACATACATATAATTATTAATAAATACACATAGTATTCCACGCCGGCAGTACGACTCTTATTTTCAGGCATAAATGAAGTGACCGTTATCTGGTTAACATTTCTGGGTCTGGTGATGTTGAATAAATTATTACTATTATTAAATATTTAATTGTAATATAGTCTGAAATTAAATTTAAATTTAGGTTCAAACTTACACTTAAATATAACATAATTAACTCCAACAGTAATTCTTGATAATAAAAGCTGAATTCTAGACAAAAACCATGTCTCTAAATCGAATTAGGAATCAGCCCCAATTGCATCAATCAATATCGACAACAAGTGATTTCTCCTTTGACCTCAGCCTTTGAATCTGACCCTAACCCTGGTCACCAAACCTAAGATAGTAATATTTCATCAGCACCGAAAATATCCTGAATTCTCTCCAATGATAATGAACTCTCTTTCTCTCTCTCTCTCTCTCTCTCTCTATATATATATATATATATATATATATATATATATAACCGTCAAAAATGTGTAAATTTCCTTTTCCTTTTTTGATTGAAAGTAAAGTCTGATGATCCACAGTCCTTTTAAAGGGGCTGTGGTGAAATAATTTATTACATGGAACCTTAAAGTGGTCTGTTTTTATTTAAATTATTTGATCTGGATTTACATTGAACTCTCTGGATTTTATCCTCCTTAGGTTTACCCATACGATTACCTAGTTTTTCATAAACTATATATATATATATATATATATATATATATATATATATATATATATATATATGACTCTTCCTTGAACATCTGTGGGGAGTGAAGTTCACCTCGAAACTCAAGTGAAATTCATCTACATCGGTTTTTTGTACCGCTTCTCAATGTACCTGACTCCCCTACCATCCTGTATCTTCACAGATGAGAGTGAAAATAGTATATTCCTGACATAATAATCTTTGAAATACGACATGCACTCCCAACACTCTCTTCCAAATGAGGGGGTGTCTTATACGCTTGCCCGAAAAATAAAGTAAACTGGTAAATTCTCACTTGTCAGCCTTCAGTTCAAAATTGTTTACACACTTGTGGGTGATGAGTTGTTTTCCACCATACAGAAAGCGACGTGGCAAGCCTATCGCTACATCCATGGAATATGAACCTTAGTGCCATCACGACAGGCCTTTACAGCAAAGATCCGACTTGCTACGCCTACCCCTTGAGAATCATCCTAATTTCGTAAGGAGGACGCCTTCCTCCATTGAAAACTTCTTTCCAAGAATCACTATTTTGTGGAACAGACTCCCGTGTGGATGCTTCCTGAACACTAGAATGTTACCTTTTTCAAATCTATGGTCACATAATCTTCAATTCCTAGTTGCATTCATATCATACACTATAATTCAATCACCATCTACGTTGAGTGGCTCTTGAGCCTTCTATTGAGTGGACTTTCTGTACAAAAACACACACACAATCATTAGCTAGAGTAGGTCCACGTCACACTGAGCGAACGAACAGAATCTTTTTAAAGCAATATTCTCAAGCACTTTCTCACTGCTTGAGGCTAACAATCTCATTTACGGATCTGTCAGATGTTATCGACGTTCACAATTATTGACTGATATAGGTATGAAGTCCTTAACTAACATCAACGTTACTTATTTATTTGAAGTCCCGCTGTTTGTTTGATGCCGCGCTATGTAAGTGATTTTCATTTGATGCTTTACCCATTTAGTCCTCATTTGGAAATGGCCGACGGCTATAGAGTGACACGTTCGTTCTCCGCCATATGACAAATCTTCATATGTTCCTTGCGATCTTCTTCGCCATTGATAAAAAACGAATTCTTGCCCTACCAGTTGCCACTGCAGAAGCCACTTCGTGCACCCTAAGGAATGATTCTACATTATCTGGCCTGCTGCTTGGAAAGTTGGTTTCCTGGGTCGTGCTAGACAATTTTGCCCGCCAGAATCTTACACATATTCTTACGTCTTACTTACAAGGTCGAAAGGTAAAATTATCGACCTTGTTACTATTACTGCCACATCTTGTCTGGAGCTCCTGCTATATATTTAGAGATTCTTGATAAAATCTGTAATATTATTAGTTCTGACCGTGAATTTCGAGTTCAGTCACCTTTTCACCGCCGTATTGTAGTTTTCCTGAGTATTTTCTGTAAATATTTTTGTTCTGATGAACTTTCCTCTATGGTACCTAAACTTTATGAATTTAAGCGCAGCACTTGATTGGCGGTAAGGTCTCATCATTTTACAGTTAAAATGGCTAGATGAAACCGTCAGTTCTATGTTAGCATTTTCTTCTCTCGCAATTCTTGCTTACGAAACCCACTTACGGCTTCTTACTTTGCTTAATTAAAAGAAAAAAAAACTTGTAGTTCCAATGAATGATTTAATTTATGGAAATATTTCGACTAGCAGCTGCCAGTCTTGCTAATTCCTTAATTTGAGTAAAAACAGGACAAATAAACTAGAAACGTTTAAGAATTCAAATCAAGGAAAACAAAGCGTTTTACTCAAATTAAGAAGTGACAAAGTCTGGTAATTGCGAGTCGAAATATTTCAATAAAATAACTCATTCGTTGGAACTTCAAGTTTTTTCTTTTAATTATGTTAGCAATTTCAACTGTAAAATGAAGAAATTTAGCTGTCAATCTAGTACTATGCTTGATTACAATGGGCCTGTACTGTTACTCTTGGCCAAGCTTTTTGTGGATAGCGGTTCGGAATGAGAAATCCTAGGACCGAATTCAAATTCCTGTTGGAGACATTACTCGGAAATAGCCCGGGGAAAGGTATGAGTTAAATAATAGGATGTTGTAAACTGAAGCTACGGTACAGTGGTAGTAAATTAACTGAAGCCATCCTGTCTGGGCATCTCTGCTCCAAAGAAAAATATGATATGACAAAAAAAAACAAAAAAAGGCAATTTATAGAGTAAAAAACAAAAAATCATTTTTTTAACGCCTCAACCTGCTATTAAGTTGTAAATGTTATCACTCTGTTTTCCTTGATTTGAATTCTTACCCGTTTCAAGTTTCTTTGCACTGTTTTTACTCAAATTAACTAAGATTGGTAAATGCAAGTGGAAATATTTCCATAAAATAAATCATTCGTTGGTGCTACAATTTTTTTTCTTTTTATTATGCAACTACCAACGGAGACAGACATCCTAAATTTTCTTACTTTTCTGTCAACTTTAATCTTCAAAAATTTAAATGCAATGTCAATCGATATCTATTGTCTTCTTAATTCTTTTCTCTCCTAATAATGTTTTTTTTTCCCATATGCTCTAACACTCAGTAACCCTTTGCGTCTTAGAGACTTTTCTCTCTTGCTTAGGGTGAAATGATTAAATAAATAAAAAAATGAATATCTGAAGCGTTCAGTAATCATTTTTGCCTGTGAGTTGGCTCAGTGGGTCAGATAAATGCCATAAATAACTCGAATTATGGGATTTAATAATTTAAATACATTGTGTAATTCTTTGACTTGAAATCGATAAATAACGCGAGATAGAAAATAATTTGTACTTAATTAAACATTAGTAATTAAAGAACATAATTTCGACGCAGTTTTTGTTAACGAAAAACATCTTTCGAAGTTTATAAAAAGAATTAATGAATAAGGAAAATATAACGTGAGCTTGAATTAAATGACTGGATATTAAATCTGTCAGAAGAAAATGTAAAGCACACAGTTAAGAAATTAATATATATGACAGTGTATTTTGGGGAACAAAACGAAACCTGGATACAGTGCCACAAAACAAATAACGGACCTAGTGTAACATTACTTATACGTATTGATTGATTTGTTTTTACGGCTTACTAACACTTTGTAGATTATTTGAAAACAAAATAAATTTTAGATTATGAAAATATTGATCTTTAAGTATGAATAACAATTTTGTTGAGAATAACAATGCTTTTTCCAGATAAACATCCTATTATTTAACTCATAACTGGGGGTGGATTCATGCCTTTCTCCGGGCTATTTCAGCGTAATGTCTCCAACTGAAATTTGAATTCGGTCCTAGGATTTCTCATTCCCAACCGCTATCCATAAAAAGCTTGGCCCAAAGTAACAGTACAGGCCCATTGTAACCAAACTTCTCAATGTAAAAAAAAGAGGATCCAGTGGTCAGGTACCATGAGGGAACTTGGAGTTAGATTAACAAAACAGAACTTAGTAATAGTGTCAGAAAACAAAAGCGGAACCAGTGTAAGAAAACAGAACCTGAAGTTATTTAAACAAGGCAAGTCTGGGTCAAATATAACACAACAGTACCTGAGTCCAGTGCACTAAAACGGAACCTGAGTCCAGTCTGCTGAAACGGAACCTGGGTCCAGTGTACTGAAACGGAACCTGGGTCCAGTCTACTGAAAGGGAACCTGGGTCCAGTCTACTGAAATGGAACCTGGGTCCAGTGTACTGAAATGCAACTTGAGTCCAGTCTGCTGAAACGGAACCTGGGTCCAGTCTACTGAAACGGAACCTGGGTCCAGTCTACTGAAATGGAACCTGGGTCCAGTGTACTGAAATGCAACTTGAGTCCAGTCTGCTGAAACGGAACCTGGGTCCAGTCTACTGAAACGGAACCTGGGTCCAGTCTACTGAAATGGAACATGGGTCCAGTGTACTGAAACGGAAACAGGGTCCAGTCTACTGAAACGGAACCTGGGTCCAGTCTACTGAAACGGAACCTGGGTCCAGTCTACTGAAATGGAACCTGGGTCCAGTCTACTGAAACGGAACCTTGGTCCAGTGTAATGAGACTTATAACTGATGTAACAAAACTGAAACACTGTCAATTGTAACAAAACGGAAGCTATGTCCAATGTATCTAGACAGAAACTAGAACCGGAACATGAATCAAATTGGTTCAATATAACATATGTGACAAGATTGAATCTGGTTCAAGTTTAACAATATCGAACCCGTATCATATATAACAAGATTGTAACAGTTTTCAGCGTAACAAAACGGTACCTGGAGCCAGGAGTAATTAAAACTCTTAAAAAGATTGCCTTTAACTGATGAGGGGATTTATTGTTAATATTTATTTATATTTTTCAAGTATCAGATCCAAAAATGAGGAGGAAGAGAAGAAGAGGATTAGGAGGAGAAGAAGAAGTAAAAGAAATCGAAATATTACGTTTAAACCAAAAGCAACAAAATCGATTATCTGAATAAATCTTGGGACTTCTCTTATCATTACAAAATATACTTTTGCAAAACACTTCTACAGATGCTTTCCAATTGAAAATACATTTGACGCCTGAATTTAATTTCACATTTTCTTTATAACACTCTTTATTATTTGTTTATTTTATTTATTACTGCTTATAGTTAAAATATTTATTCACATACAAAGGTAGCCGCTTTCTATAATCACTTTTAGACTGTCACTTTTAGATAACAATAACCAATTGATAACATTAAGCAAAGAATATAACAATTTCAATAATTAAAATCCATTGCCATAAAAAAAACTTTATAAATCAAATCGAACTATTTTTAATTTATTTTAGATAAACTGTTTGTGGTTTTCTCTGCAGTTTAAAATATAAAAATAGCTTCGTAATTCTTTAGAGAATGACACTCTGCAATTGAGGAATAAAATTGGTTCTAAGGATTGATTAAAAAGCTATTTTCTATTAAATTAAATGGTAAAAACCTTTTTAAAAAGACCACGTATTAGCAATAAGGGAAAATTGATTGCAAATATTTATTTATGTATTTTTCAAGTATTAAATATAAAAAGTAAGATTATGAATATAGAAATAACGGTTTAAGATTACTGAAAGAAAGGATATAGAGTAGCTTCCCCGCTTCCTTAGCCAGGGTTTGGAAATCAAAGTTATCCTTCTCTTAGGTTGGTTGCCACCAAAAACCCGAGAGCCGAGGCTACCCCGTATTTTAACATATGGCTGGAAGGAGAAGCGATGAATTCGTGTTTTCCGAAGTTTATTTGCGCGAAAGTGAACGCAACATAATAGGTGGTAATAAGAACTTGGCTCGACGAATCCACTGCCTACATCGGTAACTGTTCCACTTGTGAAAAAAAATCGATTTTTGTTTCGGAGAGGTGATTTGATACTGAAAGTTATATTCTCTTTCGAGGGAATTTCCCCTTCAAAAGAATTCATGTTTCAAAGGCTTTTGCTTTGAGCAATTTTAAATCCACATATATTATCGTAATATAAACATTAGTTTGTATTTGGCGTACCGAAATGATTACCTTTATTTACTAAGCATCGGGATATTTCGTGGTGTGTGGTCAACATCAGCAGTTAAAATGCATTTAAAAAGTGGGCAGCTAATTAAAACTGACGGAAAGCAGATAAAGGAACCGAATAATTTTGAACAAGAGAGTTTGCAAATGGATATAAGAAAGAAATACCGCTCGGAGTTAGTTTTTGTTCATGCAGAAAAGCTGCATGATAATCACTTCATGTTTTCGTCTCAGGACTCAGGACGTGATTTGAAACAAGCTGGATAAGATAGGGAATAAAAAGGAGAGATGCGATATTTTTATGTGACTATTCCATATTTATTTTTATATACTTCCAGTTTTTACTAAAAGCTTTCGACGAACACGAGACGATAAAAAGATATTCTCAACAACCAGAGGATTTTGCAGTATTTAAAATCTTTTGAAACAACATTATAACAACACTACAAGGAAGAGGAAGAATGGTAGGACTTTAGTCTTGGATATGGCCAGAATAATTAGGTAGAAAAGAAACTGAATGAGATTTTCATCATTCTAACCATTGCGATGTGGCCGTTATTCGATACAAAGGGTTTTTTTATTCCAGGTATACTTCAAAGGTTTGCTGAATATTAAGATAGAAGACGAGAAGCGAGTTCAAAACATGTGAGAACTTAATTCTTTGTTTTTGATCTTTTAACTCTTTACGTTAACGACCGAAGAATTTATCATCCTGGAATTTTATGATGAGAAGCGAATGCATCAAGATAAAATGAAATTAATCATAAAATAATTATATTCAGAATGCTTAAATCTAAATCTAAAAACAAAATTAAAAAAAAAAAACTGTATCACACTTCTTACTTTGAAAAAATGACATAATAAAATCGAACTCCTATAAATAAACTTATGTCATCAAATGTATTTCAAAAACCATAAAAGTAAAACTGTTTCATACATTTTGTTCGGATTTCTAATTTTGACTTTAAAAATCAATGTCTACTCTTCATGCAGAGTTTTATGTGATTTTAAGAAAGAAAGGAAAACAGCGCCCTCTAGACAATATTTTTTCCGATGATTATTAAAGTGTAGAACCAATGATAATATAATTAAACGTCGACGGTTTTCCTAAAATATTGATTGGCAAAAGCATGACTTGTACCATTATCCTCAAACATCAAATAAGCTATTAATTGAGTTTTCCACAGAAAAAGACGCCTTAGCCCGCAGGAAAGAACTATAAGAGAATTTGGTTGAAAGTCTCTGTAGACCAGCCATATGATGGTTTTCCAGGCATATTGTATGTAGCTGGTGTCCGTCGTGGCCAAAGCTATAAAAACTTGACAAGACAGAAAACTTTCTCCAAGAAATAATACAACATTTGTCTATATAATGTGTATGAATCAAAGTTCAAGGTGCGGCAGAAATACCTGTGTGGTGCCAGTGATCTTAGGCAAGTAGAAATCGGGTATTCATCTAGCTAATGTCATACCAGATTTTTTTAGATAACATAAGTTACCATTATGGCTTGAACAGGGGCACACTGTGGGTTTTGCTGTTGAAAAGTTTTATAAGACTGGTGAATCTATAGTTGCATCATAGAGAGCTTTTCGTGTTTTTTTTGCATCGAAGTGAATGTTCCGGATAGAAAATCGATACCGTTATGGGCAGAAAAACTCAGGGCCACAGATTTTGCGCTTAAAAGAAAGTCACCTGGAAGACTTCGAAGCGTATGAACTTCGGGGTGATGGAAAACTTTAGAAATCATCTACAACAATGTATGACGAAGAGAGGCACACATTTGAAGGATGTCATTTTGTAACGCAAATGAATAAAAACTGTAGCCAATGTATAAACTATAGTGAAATAATTTTTAATAGCAGTTTGTCTTTTTGTCAACCTTTAAAATGTGGGAGCTATTTCGACCGTACCCTTTATAAAGAAACAGTTTATAGCAAGAGCCAACGAAAGCCAAGCAGAGATGTATCTAGAAGACAAGCCCCGAGAAGACTTTATAAAGATTTATGTTCGCAGAAATTATGGATGAGTCTGTGCATAAGAATATTTCAAACATATACCAAACATAATTTTTATTTTACTGATATACAATAAACAGGAGATAAAACTTTGTGAAAGTTTTTTGTTTTAAAAGAATAAAATACAACTTTCGAAAAGGTGCAGTGTCAGAAGAGGAACAAAGACATCCCTGTTGGTGGCGAGTGAAAGATTTTCATATCAGTCTGGAACTCTCATACACCCTACAAAGAGCTTTTAATCCTTCAAGCCTACCTATGCTACCTCTGTGTTATAGGATTCATTGATTCATTTTATACGATTTATCAACCCATTACGGGTTCTTTAAAGTCAGAAAATAATTTTTAGACTGTTAGAATTATTTTTGAAGATAATAATGATTTAGTGATACAAGTCTGACTAATTTACCCATAGCTGGGGGGATAGGTGGATTCGTACCTTTCCTAAGGTTATTTAAGTGTAAGCGAAATTAAATAAAAATGGTTGCCACTGATCATTAATGAATGAAAGCATTAATAAAAGAATAGGGCTATTATATGTTTATTTTCAGCGCAATTCTTAAACGAGCCGGTATTTTTTTTCACATCTTCTATTGAGTCGTGAAAGTTTTTGATTTCTGTTATATGGTCCATGTGCGAAACACGTGTGGGTGGCATAACTCTCTATGTAGTTTCTTTACCTCTTCTTTGCAAGCAGCAGAGTTTATATAGACGAAAGTAGATATTCACAGCTGTGTTTTCTTTATCGGAGACGTAAGTTACGTCAAACGAGTAACATGATAGTTCCACTCTCCACATGGTTATCTTCTCATTTTTAACTTCGCTTGCCGTTTTCGCGTTAAACAAGAATGACACTGATTTTTCTTCTGTAATGAGTTTAAAATGTCGCCCGATCAAATAATACCTCCATTTTCTTAGCGATACGACAATAGCATTAGCTTCTTTATTGCAGAATGCCTCCGTTTTAGACGGTTCTGGAGAAAAGGGATATGGCCTTTTCCGATTGTTTTAAATAGGTATAAAGGTCTCTGACGTCACTACAACTGACTGTATCGTATTTTTTAGTATTTTCTGCTAAATCTAGTACACTTGTCAGATCATAGGCCTGCTGCAATGTTAAGTTTCTGTTTTCGAGTATTCCTTGTCGGATATCCATGGACCGTAGCCTGTTTATGACAGCATCTCATATCAATTCAGCTCGATATTCTTCCGCTGATAGCGAAGAAAATGAACAGTCCTTACTTAGTTTAATTAAGGCTTCGTAAAATGGAGTCTGGGGAAGAAATGAAATTGTCTCTTGATACTTACTGGCTACAGTATGTATCGAGCGACAATTTCATTTTTCTTTTTAATGTAGATCCTGTCCAGTATTCTTAAACCCTCTTCATAGGAAGATGCGCCCACGAAATACTCATAGACTTGTGTTGAAACATATTTGGTGAGATAGTGTAGCTTATTAAAACTTTGGTCACAGTCCGTACTCAAGAAGTTCATGAAAGTTACTTTCCAATGATGATATTCCAGTTCAGCATCAGATGCTTTGGGGTCAATAATAAGTTTCACAAGACAGAGTAAATTAGCCATTTTCAAAAGGGTTAACAATGAGAGTTTATTAAATTGTAGTAAAATTGTTCAAGACAATACATATTGCTTATTAGTAAGCTTTAATAAACTTGGTATTTACCCAAGAGCTCGCCACAAGACAGGATGTGGCACAGGGCCGGTTTTAAATTTGAAACTTTCCAAGCACGTACACTCAGGCAAAAATTCCCGATAGACCCTACATACATGGGGGTCAAGTAGCTGTCTACTTCTCCCCAGATGAGACTCTACCTGTAGGCATAACTTTGTCTGAGTTTCTACTGTATTTATGAGAATGGGGTCATACCCATTATCGTCTGTAGGTATGCTACAACAATATTTTTCCGCTGATACCGAAGAAAAAACTTGAACAGTCCTTATTTAGTTTTATTAAGGCTTGATAAAACACATCAATGGAATGTGAGAGTAGTTGCTGCTCTGTAGCTAGTAGATGTCTAGCGACCATTTCATTTTTTTTTTAATGGAGATCTTATCCAGTATCGGTAAAGCCTCTTTGTAGGAAGATGTGTCCACAAAATACTCGTAGATATGTGATGAAACATATTTGGTGAGATAGTGTAGCTTGTTAAAGTTTACGAAAATTATTCTCTAGTGACGATATTCCAGTTCAGTGTCAGACATGTTGGAGTCAATAATAAGTTTCTCTGGACAGAGTAATTAGCCGTTATCAAAATGGTTAACAATGGCAGTTCATTAAATTGTAATAGAATTGTTTGAGACTATACTAATTTGCTTACCAGTAAGCTTTAATGAACAAATATTTATTTTTGTAAAAATACAATAAATGTGGAGAAAACTGGGGATGGAGAAGTCTGGTCATCATATGTATTCTCTTTAACATAAAAAAAAATCCACTATTACTGACCCCAAAAAGCGCCCAATGGCATATGAACTGAATCTCCTGCTTTGTTAAACTGAACTCGGCAATCTTGAACGGACCTCCTCACCAACACCTGATATAATGCCTTCCGGGACAACGCCTGGACGCGGTTAGGCTATCCGTCGGCTGTAAGAGGAACTTGAGAGCCAATTGGTATTCACGATAGAAGGAGCGCTCGGCTCGAGGTAAACGGTGGGCCTCCTCCTCGCACGAGAGCACACTTCTCAAGCACGGGAAGTTATTAATGGCGTATTCCTTCCAGAATTTGCTATTCCCAACCGCTTGCGAACACATTCGGTGTATGAACCCGATGAGGCGTATATTGACAGATCTCAACGCTAGGCTCACCCAAGCCGCATTCAGAAGTGTGGAGGTAAAAGATCTCTCAGTATACTTTGGTAGACTTGTCTCCCGACAAAAAGAACAAGACCCTAACTAATTGCATTAGTATAACATACGGAAGGGAAAGAGCGGAGAATCGGTAAAGGAGAATTGTGTAGACATGCGAAACACACACTTCCGTCTTCCTGTTTAAGGAAAGATTCCTCCGAGATCACAGATGAACTTTGCTTCGGCCTTCTCTCGTACCTCCGACAAATTCATTTCCAGATCGGGAACGAAGCAGACGCCGAATATCTTGAGCCAGCCGTCCGTCCAGATGAAATGCGTGGAAAAGAAACTCCTATCCACGCGTCAAACCACAAGCCAACAGATTATCGCGGTTGATCTTGGCCCATGTCATCGCCTCGTATACTATGATCTCTTTGGCGACTTCGTCAATCTCAGACCTGCTCGACACAAGAAGTGAAACCTCATCAGCATAAGCGGAGTACCTGACCGATGGAGTAGCACTAGATAAGGCGAATCTTCTCAGTTTATGCAATAGGTGGGGTTAATGTTTATGGCCTCCTCAAGCATATCTCATATCTGCTGCGCACTCGAATTAGTTCAGTTACTGAGAGTACTCTTCTGATATGGGGAAAATTCCTGGTATCTTCTACGTCGTGCTCACCGTATTTTTTCATCGACAGAAGGTCGTGTATTTCCTTTATCCTATTGCCATAGTTTCTTCCTCTCTCTGTCTGTGCCGGGGAAATACGAAAGACTAAATTATATGGTAATTTTAAAGTTTTCTTCCTTTTTTTTTTCTTTTATCTCTATTGAAGGTCTTCTTTGCCTTTTGGTAGGCTGAAACATTTCTTACTTTTGTTAGAAGAAGGACTGAGAATAGGGTTGGTTGTGTGCAATGCTTTTTTCATGAAGGAACTGGGATCTCCGCTGGGTGAGATAATATTGCGTGGGTAGGAATGTGTAGGTGATAATTTATTCTGTGATTTTGCCTCAGAGAAGAAAGGGGTTAGAGGCGGATTGGTGTGATGGCATTGTGGATGGTGATGGATTATTGAAGATTTGTTTCTCTAATTTTGTTTTTTTTTATCCTTTCTGTTTTATCGTAGCAGGAGTCATACTTTCGTTGTAGATTTTAAAAAGTGCTCTTCCCTGAAGTTGGTTTGGTTTTGTTTGGTTTATTTTCATTAACGGCATATCAACCTCAATTGGTTATTTAATGCCGACAACATTTTTAGGATAGATTCGAATGAATAGAGTATATATTCTTTGGTTTAGATTGGTTTGGTTTATTTTGTTTAACGGCATATCAACCACAATGGGTTATTTAATGCCGACAACATTTTTAGGATAGATTCGTATGAATAGAATATGTATTCTTTGGTTTGATTTATTTTGTTTTACAGCATATAAACCTCAATGGGTTATTTAATGCCGACAAAATTTTTATTGCTGGTAATATTTTGTTTTTGGCAAAAATCTGTTTCTGGTAATATATTTCCTTCAAAATTGTATTACTGGTAATTTTTTTTTCAAAAAAGTATTGCTGGTAATAGTTAACTATTTACCCATAGCTGGGACCTTAACAGGTGCTACCACCCCCGGTCAAGGTGGACCTGAGAACACCAGCAATTAAGAGGTGGTTCCACGCTCCTCAAAACTACCTGATCAGAGGCCTTGCTGCTGGACGTAGTTTAACGTCTTACCCAGGACGCAGAGGAAGTTTAACGTCTTACCAAGTACGCTCTCTGAGGTTGGGGCGTCGCCCTTAATGCTGTCCGTGCCTTTAGTCACGAGAGCTTCAGAGACTGAGGCCCCGCTGTTTGATACTTTTTCTGACCCTGCCAGCAACAAGCCATTGCTCATTTTCCTTCACTGTAGCTACACAAGCGGCGGCAAGGGAAAGAAAAACCTAAACCCTTAAACAAAATTAAGAGCAAAACATGAAAAAGAAATTATGAAAAAGATTTGTGTAATAGATAAAAAAAGGCGTATTGCAGAGATGTAAAAAAAAAAAATTTTAAAAATGTAAAAAATACGAATATCGCAAGTAACTTAGTCAAAATAAAATAAATATACTCAAAATAACTTAAAAAACTTTTGCAGTCTTTGAAAAAAAAACAAAAGGAACGTGGATTCAGAAAAGACTTAGAGTCTGCACAAAACTTATTTGGTTACACAGAGAGAAAAAAAGAGTTTTGTCAAGTACAATCTGTAAGATTTACAAAACACTATTCTAAGCTTTAATGAACTCACTATTTACCCAGTCCCCCACTGATATGAGATGAGGTCGAGTTTACTGTGGGTAACCCGAGGGTCTTCACTCGGGCTAATGGTCAAAATTTACCCAGCACCCGCAAAAGCGCTATCGGTCACATTTATTGTCTATTCTTATCAGCCGGGTTTACGTCCACATACAGTGTTCCGACTGTGTAGTACTCTACTCGTAAACAAAGAACTTTACAATAGCGAGCCAATGGTCAGTAATTAATGTATTTATTACTAAAAGAATAGGGCTCTTATATGTAGAATTATTATTTTGTAGCAGTGTTTTACTATAGGAATGCATTGCAAATGAGGCAAAAAAGGGATTGTCAGTGGTCAGGAATGAATGCAAGCATTACTAAAAGAATAGGGCTATTATATGTAGAATTATTATTTTGTACATTTTTTACTATAGGAATGCATTTTGTCAGTGGTCAAATGAATGCAACCATTACTAAAAGAATAGGGCTCTTATATGTAGAATTATTATTTTGTAGCAGTATTTTACTATAGGAATGCATTGCAAATGAGGCAAAAAAGGTATTGTCAGTGGTCAGGAATGAATGCAAACATTACTAAAAGAATAGGGCTCTTATATGTAGAATTATTATTTTGTAGCAGTGTTTTACTATAGGAATGCATTGCAAATGAGGCAAAAAAGGGATTGTCAGTGGTCAGGAATGAATGCAACCATTACTAAAAGAATAGGGCTCTTATATGTAGAATTATTATTTTGTAGCAGTAACTATAGGAATGCATTGCAAATGAGGAAGAAAGGTATTGTCAGTGGTCAGGAATGAATGCAACCATTACTAAAAGAATTTATGTAGAATTATTATTTTGTAGCAGTGTTTTACTATAGGAATGCATTGCAAATGAGGCAAAAAGGGATTGTCAGTGGTCAGGAATGAATGCAACCATTACTAAAAAGAATAGGGCTATTATATGTAGAATTATTATTTTGTAATATAGGAATGCATTGCAAATGAGGCAAAAAAGGGATTGTCAGTGGTCAGGAATGAATGCACGCATTACTAAAAGAATAGGGCTCTTATATGTAAATTATTATTTTGTAGCAGTGTTTTACTATAGGAATGCATTGCAAATGAGGCAAAAAGGATTGTCAGTGGTCAGGAATGAATGCACGCATTACTAAAAGAATAGGGCTCTTATATGTAGAATTATTATTTTGTAGCAGTGTTTTACTATAGGAATGCATTGCAAATGAGGCAAAAAAGGGATTGTCAGTGGTCAGGAATGAATGCACGCATTACTAAAAGAATAGGGCTCTTATATGTAGAATTATTATTTTGTAGCAGTGTTTTACTATAGGAATGCATTGCAAATGAGGCAAAAAAGGATTGTCAGTGGTCAGGAATGAATGCAAAGAATTATTATTTTGTAGCAGTGTTTTACTATATGAATGCATTGCAAATGAGGCAAAAAAGGGATTGTCAAAAGGAATGAATGCAAGCATTACTAAAAGAATAGGGCTCTTATATGTAGAATTATTATTTTGTAGCAGTGTTTTACTATAGGAATGCATTGCAAATGAGGCAAAAAAGGGATTGTCAGTGGACAGGAATGAATGCACGCATTACTAAAAAGAATAGGGCTCTTATATGTAGAATTATTATTTTGTAGCAGTGTTTTTACTATAGGAATGCATTGCAAATGAGGCAAAAAAAGGGATTGTCAGTGGTCAGGAATGAATGTAAGCAACTAAAAGAATAGGGCTCTTATATGTAGAATTAATATTTTGTAGCAATGTTTTACTATAAGAATGCATTGCAAATGAGGGAAGAAAGGTATTGTCAGTGGTCAAATGAATGCACGCATTACTAAAAAGAATAGGGCTCTTATATGTAGAATTATTATTTTGTAGCAGTGTTTTACTATAGGAATGCAAAATGAGGCAAAAAGGGATTGTCAGAGGTCAGGAATGAATGCAAGCATTACTAAAAGAATAGGGCTCTTATATGTAGAATTATTATTTTGTAGCAGTGTTTTACTATAAGAATGCATTGCAAATGAGGAAAAAAGGGATTGTCAGTGGTCAGGAATGAATGCAAGCATTACTAAAAGAATAGGGCTCTTATATGTAGAATTATTATTTTGTAGCAGTGTTTTACTATAGGAATGCATTGCAAATGAGGAAGAAAGGGATTGTCAGTGGTCAGGAATGAATGTAAGCATTACTAAAAGAATAGGGCTCTTATATGTAGAATTAATATTTTGTAGCAATGTTTTACTATAAGAATGCATTGCAAATGAGGAAGAAAGGTATTGTCAGTGGTCAGGAATGAATGCACGCATTACTAAAAGAATAGGGCTCTTATATGTAGAATTATTATTTTGTAGCAGTGTTTTACTATAAATGCATTGCAAATGAGGCAAAAAAGATTGTCAGTGGTCAGGAAATGCAAGCATTACTAAAAGAATAGGGCTATTATATGTAGAATTATTATTTTGTAGCAGTGTTTTACTATAAGAATGCATTGCAAATGAGGAAGAAAGGGATTGTCAGTGGTCAGGAATGAATGTAAGCATTACTAAAAGAATAGGGCTCTTATATGTAGAATTATTATTTTGTAGCAGTGTTTTACTATAGGAATGCATTGCAAATGAGGAAGAAAGGGATTGTCAGTGGTCAGGAATGAATGTAAGCATTACTAAAAGAATAGGGCTCTTATATGTAGAATTATTATTTTGTAGCAGTGTTTTACTATAGGAATGCATTGCAAATGAGGCAAAAAAGGGATTGTCAGTGGTCAGGAATGAATGCAAGCATTACTAAAAGAATAGGGCTCTTATATGTAGAATTATTATTTTGTAGCAGTGTTTTACTATAGGAATGCATTGCAAATGAGGAAGAAAGGGATTGTCAGTGGTCAGGAATGAATGTAAGCATTACTAAAAGAATAGGGCTCTTATATGTAGAATTATTATTTTGTAGCAGTGTTTTACTATAGAATGCATTGCAAATGAGGAAAAAAAGTATTGTCAGTGGTCAGGAATGAATGTAAGCATTACTAAAAGAATAGGGCTCTTATATGTAGAATTAATATTTTGTAGCAATGTTTTACTATAGGAATGCATTGCAAATGAGGAAGAAAGGTATTGTCAGTGGTCAGGAATGAATGCACGCATTACTAAAAGAATAGGGCTATTATATGTAGAATTATTATTTTGTAGCAGTGTTTTACTATAGGAATGCATTGCAAATGAGGCAAAAAAGGATTGTCAGTGGTCAGGAATCAATGCAAGCATTACTAAAAAGAATAGGGCTATTTTTTATTATTTTGTAGCAGTGTTTTACTATAGGAATGCATTGCAAATGAGGAAGAAAGGGATTGTCAGTGGTCAGGAATGAATGCAAGCATTACTAAAAGAATAGGGCTCTTATATGTAGAATTATTATTTTGTAGCAGTGTTTTACTATAGGA
The DNA here is from genome assembly GCA_903632075.3 of Acanthosepion pharaonis. Taxonomy (NCBI): domain Eukaryota; kingdom Metazoa; phylum Mollusca; class Cephalopoda; order Sepiida; family Sepiidae; genus Acanthosepion; species Acanthosepion pharaonis. The sequence goes on along the minus strand of CAHIKZ030000986.1, from coordinate 986,909 downwards.
ATGCATTGCAAATGATATGAAAAGAGCTTGTCAATGGTCAGGAATTAATGCAAATTTTACCGGTGGAAAATATGCATAACAAATTCTCATGTTGTTTGTTCGCCTTTATGCTTGTGTATGTGTGTATTTGTTCATGTGTTTCTCTATGTGTTTAATCCATTACAAAGGAAAGACTATGTCTGCATAATAGGAAAATATAATTTTTCATGTTTTTTTCAAACAAATACCGACAACACCAAAGAAATGGACGTCGTCTCTTTAATGAACGTTAATAGTTTCTAATGCTTTTATGTTTCTCAGTATCAAAAGCAAATATAATTAATTGACTCAGACCTTCTTTCAGAAATGGGAACATTTCCAAGGGAATTGATGCCAATTTCGCAATTTTAAAACAAAGGACTATTTAAACAACTCAGTTTCCAGGGCGTGGGTGAATTTGGTCCTTTTCCTGCTTGCAAATGGTTACACATTTTATTTCTTCTCATTGGATTAAGAAAGTCAGTTTGTGATCTGTGATTACTTACAGAAACAATTCTTTCATTCCTATGTTCAATTATAAGAGCTTGTAACATTCTGCCTGTATATCTGGTAAGGACTTTTTTTCTCTTAAAGTGACTTATGTGATATAACGTGAATATATGCAACACTGTTAGAACCCCCAAATATCTACGTATTTTTTGTTTTGACACTATGTGATGGCTGACCAATCTTGAACCCACTTCAGCTTTCTTTTTGCCTGTGGACTCAGACGTTTCTTTTTCATATTGTATTACACTGGATAAAGGCTTGAAATGGATCGACGAAAATTTGCTCTAACAACAACAATTGCACGAAGAATTTTGAGCGTCCTTAAAATAATGAAAATGTTAATGACTCTCCTGAAAGTTTAAGATATCCTTGCAAATAACAAATAATATTTTTGTTATCGTGTTACTGCTGAGATACTTTTTACGGTAAATTTATTTGAAAAAGCGTTATATATATATATATATATATATATATATATATATATATATATATATATATTATATTCATTTTACCACAGAGTCATTAGATGATATATGGTCAGAACCTACCAGGGTCCCTAACACGATCGGTCATCTGGCGACACATTGACCTCTTTCTAACTACATTCCCTGATAGATGCTTAGCAAAAGTTCTACAGCCACAAGGCACATCAGACCATTCCCTTATCAATAGCCAGATCGATTTCAAACTTATGGCATACCGTGATGTACCGTATCCATATAACGGGTTTTTCGCTATCCGAAGGCAGACTGGGGCAGCTTTCGATCTCTATATGATGGAAGTTCCCCTCCTAACCTTTTCGAGCATACTGCACCCAAAACCGCTGACCTCGTCACTGATTGGATTCTTTGTGGAACGGAGAGTTTTATAACGAAGAACAAATTCCAGGAAAAAGCAAACAGCTAACCTTGGTTCACGTCCGAATCGGCTGCGGCCATAAATCACCGAAACCACTGCTTCAGTATTTATCGCAAGGGGCGAATGTAATTCGGCCCTCACGGCACTCAAAGCTGCCCGAAATCACTGCAAAACGGTCTAGAAATCGCCAAGTGCAGCTACCCACGAGCGGTCCTGACCAAGGATGAAAAGAAACAAATTGGATCCAGTGTATTCTGCAAGATTACTAACCCTATCCTGAACAGAGTTAAAGCGGCTGTGCTCACAATTATAAATGGCCCCGAGGCCATATCTTCGTTGACAGATAAGTCGAACCTCTTAGCCTCTATCTTTGCCCCTAACTCAACGTTAGACGATAAAGACATTCCCTCCCCATCACAACACAAAAAGTTTCTAGAGGTCTCGATCCTAAGAAAGCTACTGTCCCCAGACAAAATTCCACTGATTGTCCTCAAGAATATCAATCCAGACTTATTTCCAATCCTAGCAAAGTTATTCCACCGCTGCTTGAAGGAGAAATCCATTCCAGGCCTCAGGAAAGTGTCAATCGTATGCGAGGATCGCAGAGAGAGTGAAACCCAGGGTCACAAACTCACATCAATCAACTATATATATATATATATATATATATATATATATATATATATATATATATATATATATATATATATACTGAAGATTGTGTTCGAGCATGAAACATACTGTTGCTATCGGTCTAACCTCAGTGCCCACTTTAATATTTATATATGCTCTATCCGTAATAATGAGCACTTTTATGCATAAATATAACATACCTTAAAACTATATATATTGATTCTGATAAGGAGCCATGCTGCATGTGAATTAAATCATATATTGAATGTTTGTTGTTCAATAAACCACTTATTTTAATTTCATTATTAATTTATTTTTTTATTACCAGACAATCAATCTAAGATTGGTTGATCAATTTAAATTTGTATTCATAATGTTCTTTATAAATAATTATCCGATTTTATCATTTAGACACAATCGGCGAAAGGATGCTCAGTTGATACTGTAGCACAGATAGACAACTCAGTTTGCATCGATTTTAGCAAAGTTATTCCACCTCTGCTTGAAGGAGGAATCCTTTCTTAACCTGTGGAAGCTGTCAATCGTATGCCCGGTTTCTAAGAACGCAGGCGTGCGACCTTTCCCCTCCCAGTACAGACTCCTCAGTCTCCTTAGTATCATCACCAAACATAATTAACAAGGCCACCTAGCACCTAGAAAAGAACAATTTCTTCAGCGACAAGCATTATGGGTTGTGGTTGACCCGATCCACTGCCGATATCGTAACACTGCCGACACTTTAGTTTGAACATGGATCGACAGTTGGCAAACACAGTCGATCCCATTATTTAATTAAGTAGACCATGTCACCATAGATGAAACGCATATATGTTGGAACTAGTTGACGACTAACGATCTGTATTTCTATACTATCCTCTATTGCTATACGGATCGCTATTTCTAGTCTATCCTCTATTACTATACGGACCGCTATTCTCTACTCTATTCACTATATTTCTATACGGATTACTATTCGAATGAGTATTATCGAGGAAGTACTATAAGTGCGAGTGCTGTTCGAAGGCGTCTGACACCAGTATTGTTCAACGGCGTTACTATAGTTGTATCTGCGATTACAAAGTCTCTACTACAACGATCATTACGAAAGTGACAACGAGCATTCGTTGGCATCACAAAACTGGCAACGAGACATCACAAAACTCTTGACGAGAAACACTCCTTGAGGACTATAGCAATAGATACCTCAAATCCTTCGACAAGGAGTGACTTAAAGATTTACTACACAAGCTCTCTAGTTATGGAATCACTGGAAGAGTCTTCTCGCTCATAAAATCATGTAGATCCTTGAAGGTAGTTGTTAATTCCTAGTCCTCCGGTGTGCAAGCAGTCAACACAGACATCTCACAGGGGTCACACCATGAACCAACCCTCTTTTTGAACTATATAAATGATCTGCCTAAGAAAATAGATCATTTGTAAACATCTATGCCGACGATATGACTATATAAGGGCGCACTTCAAAACTCTCGATGGCCAGAGATTGGCGACAGATCTCTCTTCCGATCTACGTAATTGGGTAGAAACTGGCTGGTTACATTTGATACCACGAAGATCAAGTTAGTTACGTTCCTTCATCGCTGGTCTGACCCCGAACTATTACCAATCAAAATAAACGGAGTTCCTTTCGAGGAAGTACCTTGCCTTGAAAGATTGCTGGGTCTCAAACACTTACCCGACCTCAAGTGGGACTCATAGATACGATCCGTTGCTAAGGATGCAGGCAAAATGGTCGGCGTGATGTACCGCTACAGTAAGTATCTGGCTCCTCCTGCTATCTTCTCCCTTTACAAGAGCAAGATGAGGTCAAATCTGGGGGAGAGCTGCCAAGTCCTCACTCTCCAGCCTTAATAGAGTTTAAAAAGCGTCTCCGAGCCCTTGTGGGTGACAAATTATTCTTCATCATTCAATCCCTTTCCCACAGGCGGGATGTGACAAGCCACTCACTGCTGTACGGCTACTTCCATGGAAAATGCTCGGACGAACTACATTCCCTGCAAACTTTCACGGCAAGAATATGCCATGCAGCTTACATAGTAGCAAACGACCCACAATCCCTCCATATTCCATCCAGGAGAAGTAGGTTTCACTCGAGCAGCTTCTTCCCGTCTGCCCTGGGAAGTCGACTCCCAACAGAATGTTTCCCCAATCACTATAATCTCAACATATTCAATGCTAGGATTAATCGTTATCTCCCTCACCTATACACGCAGATGGCCTCCTAACGTAACTCTCTACCTTGAGTGACCTTCGGTTCTTGTAAAGGAACACCGTAAAAAAAATCCCTTTGTTTACTCCTCTAGCTATTGACGAGATATCTGGAGATATTTTTTGTTCTGGAGTGACTGACTCACGAAGCTTTTAATTATATCTGTAGCAATCTTGCATAAACCCCCACTATTTCCGCTCAAATTTACAATGAAATTCAGATACAAAAACGCACAAAAATAACTCTCGACTCAACAGCTACTCATGGAACGAATCATAATGATTATATATATATATATATATATATATATTAAGACGTTTTTTTATGTTTATACGTTCTTTTTATGGATACAAATATTTAAGTAAACAGTATTAACAACATTTACCGGTCTGAATTTCATAGAAAATATACGTCCTTCAGTAAATGTTTTTAATACTGTTTATTATAAAGAGAGCATTTACTTAAATATTTGTATCTATAAAAGAACGTATAAACATAAAAAATGTCGTAAAAATAATTGTCGGACTTTGTCCATTTCATTATATATATATATATATATATATATATATATATATATATATATATATATATATATATATATATATACTGAGATAGATGGACAAAAAGGTATAAATATATCAATATATCATATGAATAGATAGCTATATATGAACGCATTGATATAGATAAATTTGAGCAATAGATAGATAGATAGATAGATAGATAGATATGAACAGAATGAGATAGACAAATAGATATGAAAATAATGCGATATATAGATAATAAACAGAATGAGATAGATGGATAGTTGAATAGATAGATATGACCAGAACGTTATATATATATATATATATATATATATATATATAGCTGTACTGATAATTTGAAAAATTATGAAGAAACATAATGCTAATATCTTAAATACACACTTATACCAGAACCAAAAAAAAATTAGATAATGGAAAAATAAAAATATAAACAGATGAAGATAAACCAATATATATATATATATATATATATATATATATGTGTGTGTGTGTGTGTGTGTGTGTGTGTGTGTGTGTGTGTGTGTGTGTGTGTAAATAAGACGAAAGAACAGTAAGATATATAATCCGGTGTTCTTATTGATATTTTTATTTTTACAAAATAGTGCTCAATATTAAATTTTCAGAGCATTAATATTATAAACTAACTGATTTAAAATATTTTTCGCTCCACAGTAATAACCATGTTTCAAAAATGGAAGCTAAAAGCTTCGAATACAAATTCATCAAATGACAAGATTTTCGATGAACATATTAATTTCTATAATAATGCTCTAAAATATAGTGGCTACAAAAACCAAAAACTAACTTATATACAAAATAAAAAACTAACTTATATACAAAATAAAAATAGAAAGCATAGAAAAAACAGAAGTAGAAAATAATTTGATATACACCCCCATACAACCAAATGGTAAAGAACAAATTAGTACAAAAATTCCTCACATTAAGAGTCAAGCATTTTCCTAGTGAAAGTAAACTAAATACTATTTTCAATAAAAATACACTAAAATTAAGTTACAACTGTACTGATAACTTAGAAAAAATTATGAAGAAACATAATGCTAATATCTTAAATAAACACTTATACCATAACCAAAAAAAATTAGATAATGGAAAAATGAAAATATAAACAGATGAAGATAAACCAATATTATGTAACTGTAGAAACCCTCACAACTGTCCGCTACAAAATTAATGTCACACGGAATCATTAGTAATACCAATGCAATATCTCTTCTATTGAAAATCCTGAAAACATAAACATCTATATAGGTTGCACAAGCTATGGGTTAAAAAAATGGTTCAACGAACATAAAAGTTCATTTAGGATAAATAAATATAAAAATCAAACATCTCTCTCAAAGTACTACTGGCACCTAAAAGAATCCAATAAAACAACTACAGTAAAATGGAAGTTAATAAGCTAGAATATGTAGACCATTAAATGACCTATGTCCTTTGTACATACATGAGAAACTATATATTACTAAGTTTATAAAAATAAAATTTACTAAATCAGAGAAATGAATTAGCTATTCTTTGCCGCCATTGTCAAAAATTTTCCTTAAATAAAATTTAAAAATTAAATTTTAAAAAAAGTGCGACCTGGTAATTTACATACTTATACTTGATAGGAAAAATAATTTTATATATTGTAAGTAATTCTAGTACATTTACTTGTTTTAAAAGAAATATAGTTTATTAAAAATTAAAAGTGAAAATATTTTAAAATTGTAATTAAATAAAACGTATTCTAACCTAAACATCCCCCAAATATATTTAAGTATACAAATAGAAAAAATGCCGTAAAACTTTTTTGGAGTTAACAATAAAAATTTAAAAAAAAAAAACCCAGACGACATGCATTTAACGGATGTCAGAATTCGTTGAAAAATACATACCTACCCTACTTAAACATAAGCCCCTTTTTCGAACGTAACTAAGGACTAATACAACAAAAGTTAATAAAAATGAACACGCTACCACCCCTTGTCTGAATGATTGGATCTCTCTGTGTCCTTGTAAACAATGAATTATGAATTTTTCTGTGTCTTTAAAACTCAGTAAATTTAAAAATAAGTTACTCCAAAATTCGCTTGAGGATGAAATGGAACTAACGTTTTTAATTTAATTACAAAATTAAATTCGAAGCTTTTAGCTTCCATTTTAGAAACATGGTTATTACTGTGTTGCGAAAAAAACATATTTTAAATCAGTTAATTTATATATATATATATATATATATATATATATATATATATATATATATATATAGATAGATAGATAGATAGATAGATATTAAGTGAAATATCTAGAGAATTGACAGAATCAACTATCTATCTCGCTAAGTAGATGGTTCTGACCAGACTTAGACATACTAGAATAATTAAATAGATGTAAGTAAATTGAGATATATCAACATATAGAAGTAGTTTAAGATAGATAGATAGATGAACATTGGAAGGATGATTCTCTCCTTTACCGTTTTTTTTTTCAGATCAGAAACAGAATATATTTAGAAGTCCAGGTAAGAAAATAAATTTCTTTGCAAAAACCAACTCACTGCAACTTGCAACTCTTAACAGACTGTTAAAAACATCTTAATGAAAAAAAAACTTGAGTAAGATGAAAGAATGTCATGATAAAATATTTGATCATCTCGTGACAGAAAAAAAAAAAAGAAAAGAACTGGAAGTGTCATGTTGTAATCGTTTATGGCGAGAAACTTAATTTTGTTTAACTTTTCCCCGAACAATATTTTTTTTGTCAGCTGCTCAACTTTCGGTCTATCGATTTATTGCTCGCAAAAAAAGGTCGAATCATCCGACTTTAAAGACGATTTGTAAATCATCTTGTAGATTAGTAACTGTATGTTCAGTGTTCGATTATAAATACCCCGCGTTAGGGCAAACGCTATAGTATTTTGTAAACTTAGAAATCATTTTAAAACAATTCTACACGTTCAGCATTCGCACACCTCATTCTGAGACGATTTGCGCTGGCGAACGTAATTGTATTGAAAGATTAAAGCATTCAAATGTAAATAGACTATATGAAACAAACGATATTTATTTGGAAACTATTTATAGAAGATATAGACATCGAAATACAGATGGAAGATCATGTGGAATGAATGGCATTTACATCTAACTTACTTATAGTAGAAGCGGTCATCGAAATACAAATTGAAGATCATGTGGAATAAGCGATATTTATAATGGAAGGTAAAATTAGGCATCGACAGGCAAATGGAAAATAATGTGCAATATTCGGTATTTACTTAGAAGCTCTTTATAGAAAATGTATGCATCGAAATACAAATGGAAGATCATGTGGATCAAACTATATTTACTTGATAAGTAGTCATCAAAATGCAAATAATATATATGTATGTATGCGTGTATTTACATCTATATTTGTATGTATTTATACCTGTGTGCGTGTTAATGAATATATAAAAAGGAAAACGAAAGTCACTGAACCTTTGCAAAAACTGCTTTTACTATTTTAGTGTAAAAAACTCATCGTTTTTATTTTAAATTTCTTTATCGTTACGTACTGTTCCATGGTGGAGAGTGTAGCGTAACAGTTGTCCTTGCATCAAGTGGAATCTGCGAACGGGGTTCAAATTCCTGGTTAGCCTGTTACGTTCACTTTCATACAAATTTGGGAAAGGCTTGATGGCACGTACCCTGATTCTATCATATAGATTCAGCATGTGGAATTGGTAAGTACTACACACTTCAAATACTTCGATGCATGGATCAATTATAACAAATTTAGTATATAAGACACAAAGATTGTACATAGAATAGGATGTTCTTCAAGTAGTTTTGCCCAACACTACAAAGTGCCACAAAACAAAAACGTTAACCTAAGAACTCTTAATGACAAGTTTAAATAGCTTCTTCAGATCAAGACTCTCATATGGATGTCATGCGTAGCGCTAGACACATTCAGAAATATCTAAACTGAAATCAGTTGTATACACCCGCCTTCTAAGATCAATGGTGAAAAATGCTTGGAGCGAGTGAAGATGGTGGATTTTGGCAAAAAACATCCTTTTTTGAACCTCCTGGACTGGCGCTACATAATCACAAGTAACGAACTTTACTAAATAACAGAATCCACGCCACTTAAAGACTTTCAACAGCGGCAACAACTAAAATGAATAGCACATGTAACTCGTAGAGAAAATAATGACATAATAAAGATGGTGGCATTCCACACAACTTCAAACAAAAGTACCTGTCTATATTTCTGAGATGAAGTATTATGTAAATTATTGACATTATTCGAACTATTGTCCTCATCTTAATTCCCTCTCCAAGTTATCCACCGTCTTAACCAGGTATTGAACTCACACTCTTTGGGCCCTGTCACTGGATCTAACTAACGCTTTTATCCAGTGGATAACATTATTTTTATAATACCCAGCAATTCATACACAGATGTCCTCAAAGACACATGGCACAATGAATAAAGTCGTTAGTTGGATCCAGTGACAGGTCCCAAAGAGTGTGAGTTCAATACCCGGTTAAGGCAGTGGAGAACTTTCAGGGGGAAATTAACAGGAGATAACTGATAACTGACATCCATTAAACATGGCACATGGAACTAGAACAATCTACTCCAGTGAGCGAAATAAAGGGTTCAGTTCGACATTCCAACCACCTGAAGAAGCTCGGAGCGTACAACGGCCGAAACGTTGTAATAAATATGGCGACAAAGATGAGGACAATAGTCCGAATAATGTAAATAATATTCAAACAAAAGGTTAGGAATAGAGCACTGGTTGCTCGGTCAATGAATGCTGAGGAAATGACTAATATTACTATTAATATTACCAGGAATTCATCTCTACTTCCCCCGACTATGGGTTAAATAGCAGAGTAGAATGGAATTTTTGGCCTTGGCTGGCAACTAGTCAAGGAGAAAAAAACTCTGAATTCAAACTTGTGGAGCCATTTACAGGGAAATACTTAGACTATATTTCCCAAGATGCAGAAAATAAAGAAACGGTATTTTGCAGAGAGATATGATCTATTATTTTTTGAAGAGACTTGGTATTTAAATTAAAAAATCTTTACTTATTGAGAATTACTTAGTTTTGTACAAGGTCAGCATAATCATGTTCTCAGAAGATAGAAGACGTGATTGTTTGAAATTGCAAATCCAGCTGGTCGTTTAAAGATATTTAAAGCTACACTTAGTCTGACACAAGGCCAAATTACAAGAATACCAACGGACGATAAATCTCTCGAAGCTACTGAATCGGTCTACAATTAACATTTGTTAATGTTCGAGCTATGATAAGTGTTTTAAAACTTTACATTATGACAACCTGGATGATATATTTGTGAGAGTTTTTATATTTTTTTTAAAAAAATAACAAATGAAAAACAAAAATTAAGCTTTTAGCCATATTGTATCATTCTGCAGACATACCAATTCTAAAAAAGTCCGTTTGTAGATAGACCAATACTATTTGTATTATTATAATTTCAACGTATAGGATTCAAGTAAACAACAAAAACTCCAAACTGTGAATCAACAAGTATGTATTGAAATAACATACAAGAACAGACATGCAATAAAATTGTATTCAATGTATAGATTAAGGGAAAAAAGTTGTTCCCCTTTAATTGTATTTTGATTTGTAATTGATTGTTCAAAGAAAGTTCTCTTGAGAGAAAAATGTTCAGGAATCAATATTAGAACAAAGGTCTGATTGTTAGAATAGATAACACAAGGATACAATTGATCAAAGATGTGTTGTGTTATAGAATGGTTCGAAATCATCAGAGTCATGATTGATTTAGCTTGGCTAAGTCACATAGAGAAATGTAAATTTATGTTACGAAATTCTGTGTCTGTGTGTGCGTTTGGAATGAGCAAGATCGTGGACTTGTTCGTACAGGCGAATTTTACTGGATCTTACTGACGACTTGTGAAAAAGTCGCCTCTTTTATGGAGAAAGGATAGGCTCCCACGGCAACGCGGGAAAACTAAAATATGTGATTGGTTAAAAGTTAACCAATTCACTACACTCGTAAGCTCGAAACCGAAGGATTCAAAGAAACGGCTGCGATGGCTAAATTGTCGTATATAAAAGTAGTAGTGATTTAAAATGTAGGCGTGGAAAAACATAGCAATCGCTACACCTACATATCTACGTATTTGAATATATACAACTATATATACATATATACACAGAGAGAGAGAGGGGGAGGAAGATATATATATATATAGAGAGAAAGATAATAGGACATTATTACACATGTAATTTTAAAATGTTTTGGGAAAAATTAATTTGTGTGTTTTTTTACAAAAACTGTTACTCCTTCATTTGCGAAAGAAAAGTGATTTTCTTTGAAAAATTAAAAAAAACGACAACATATAAATATAAAACTAAACTATCACTGAAACTTAGTAACTACCTAATATAAACACAGCAAGCTTGTCTCGCAAGAACAATTACGACTGAATAGTGAGTTCGATCCTCACTGGGTGTCCCATACTTTCGGCCTTGTGCTACATCTAAGCTACGCTTGGAAAATCACCTTAATATAAAGACAGAAAGAAGAGCAAGGCAAAGAGAATGGTGGAAAAAAAGAGAGAATGAAGAGGTAAACGTGGAAGGGTGGGAAACAGAGAGAGAGAGAGAGAAGAAGAAAAGAGTTAGAATGAGAAAGAGAGGTAAGAAAAGAAAACGTGACAGGCAGAAAGAGAAAGAAAGAGAGCCGGAAAGAATGGGCGAGGGAAAGAGAGTGACAAAGAGAACGAGGAAAAGCATAATATAAAAAAAACGTGGAAGGGAGTGAAAGAGGGAATGGAGAAAAGAAAATGAGTAAGAAAGAGAGCGTGTAAAAGAAAAGAAAAAAATGAAAGAGAGGTAGTTAGAGAGAGTGAAAGAGAAAGCAAGCGAGAAAAAGAGAGTAGGTGAGAAAGAGAGTGAGAAAAAAGAAAACATAAATGGGAGAGAGAGAAAAAGAGAGTGGGTGAGAAAGACAGCAAGGAAGAGAAAAGGAAGTACAATTGAAAGACAAACAGAGAGGGGGTGAAAGATAAAGTGTTAATGGGGGAAAAGAGACTCGAAGTGAAAGAAAGAAAAAAGAGCCAAATGTGAAAATGAGGGAGAAAGACAAAGAAAAAAGTGAGAGAGAAATAAGGCGAGAGAAAGAGAGAGAAAGAGAAAGAGAGATGTGGTAGAAAAGGAATATTAGCGGGAAAATAAAATTACAGAAAAGACCGCCAAAATTATTACTGTAATACGTCTGCAAAATTTTCTTTAAAAAATGTAATGGTTTAGGGCTTATTTTAAAATTCTCTGACGTAAAAATTTCAAATAAACAACCCTATGAATATGACTATAACTTGATCTACACATTAAATCTCAATACCACACATGACGATGCACGCACACGCATTCACCCATATACAGAAATAAGAGCAAAAGTTTGTAACATTTTTATATGAACTTTCTTCAATCTAACATCGCCAAAACATTGTTAAAAAAAATTACGTGTATTCATTTAAAAAAAAATTACGTGTATTCATTTAAAAAAAAATCTTCGCAATAAATCTTCCTGTCTGGTTTATCTATGAAAGATTAAAAAAAAAAAGAAACAAAATGAAATTTCATATTTAATATTAGTTTTTGACTGAAACATAATTCATACGCGCGTACAGATAAACAAACACACACGCAGATGAACGCTAATTTGTGAATAGATTGATGCAAAAGTTTCCGGCATATTTTGACAATATTTCTTCATATAAACTCCCAGGATAATTTATTTGGTTTTCTCCCACATTCTTCTTTATATGCCCTGTCCACTCAGAACGCAAGCGATCACAGATCTCCACAACTTCCAATTCTTTGTAGCCCTTAATAATTTGTTATTTCCTTTGAACCCGCCATTTTCTTTTTGTTTTCTCTCCTAAACTCCGCCATTTATTTACACAAGCTGACTAAGTATATTATGCGTTGTTTTCTTCTGTCTCTCTTGCCTTCAATCTGTCCTATGAGAATAACATTTTCCAAGCCTTCTTTCCTCATTATATGCCACAGAAATTTCAGCTGTCTCTTCCTGATGTTAAGTATAAGTTTCCTTTTTATTTTCCTTTTCTCTAAAAATTCGTCATTGCCCATATGTTTGGATCATGGTATCCTCAGTATCCTTCTGTAGAACCACATTTCTTTTGCTTAAAGTCTCTTCTTCATCTTTGAGGAGATTTTCCAGAATTCACTGCCTTATCGGAGGACAGATATCACATAACAGTCCAGTGCTCTTTTCCTTGTTTCTAACGAAGTTTTTTTTCCTGTTTCTTAATACTTTGCTTAGCTTTTCGAATGCCCCTTTGGCTATACTATTGAATTTCATTGCGCATTTTCCACGCAACCTGTTACCTCAACTGTGTATTTTATTATAAAAGTTGTAACTGATCTAGCGAAACAGGTTTGTTAACCATACCACCATGCCGAAGGGCCCAAACTGATGTTACACGTGTATTCATAGCAAAATTAAGTATCTTACTTCGGTCTGTCTCAGGAATATATATATATATGGAGGAGAAACCGTCGTTAGATCCGACGTGGTTATAACAACTCAGCTACGAAGGACGTTGTTAATCAAGCATGCATGAAAAGTGCATTTAGGCGAAATCCTTCTTTCAAAACATCTTACTGGAGGGCGTATATTTATTTCTTTAATAAAATTTCTTGAAAATCAGTCCTGTGAACTATAACAAACATATTGTTAAAAAATCAAAAAAAAAAATCTACTCAAACATGTGTATACAGTAAAAATAAAGTTTAATTGATAAAAATATCTCGGATTAATAAAGAAAATTATTTCTTTAAAAATCACTTTGCTTTCGCTTGGATACGAAACAGAGCATGCATGAAATTTCAAGAATCGATGATGAGAAGTATTTAGCAAGCCTATCCCAAATTTGTATGAAAATGCTCGTAACAGGATAGCCCTGAATTTGAAACCTGTTCGCAGATTCCATTTGACGCAATTTTAGGTGTAACGCTACATCCAACACCATTCAACAATAATTAATGATAAAAAAGTCACTATTCAGCCTTGTTTCATCGGCAATGTCCTTCTAATCTTCATATATATTGGCCAATAAAAATATTAAAGAACTAAAATCTTCAGACACACTGGGTTGTATATTAATATTCTTTCGTTTTTTATTTGATTTAGATGATTAGATCATTAATATTCTTTTCGTTTTTTATTTCATTTAGATTCCTAGACTAGATTCGGCCAACATGGCCATCATCAGGAGAAAAAAAATCTGCTTTCTTGTAACAGTGAACTATAGAAATGACTATCTTGATGGAGAAAATGAACTTTTGTCTGTAGTTTTCATTTGTTTTTTTTTTAATTTTTTAACATGATTTTGGTCAGTCCTTGTGTTGGTCACACAATCTCTTTTAAGATAAGAGCTGGATGAATTCATGCTGCTCTGAATTCACTTGGTCATTTTGACAGTTTTGAGGATACGATATATATATATATATATATATATATATATATATATATATATATATATATATATATAAAAGTATTGGAACGGCAAGATCAATTTTTTGTTGTTGTTCATTGAAGACATTTAGGTTTAAGATCAAAAGATGAATATGAGACAAGAGTCCCGAATTTCCGCTTATATTTCCTGGTAGTTACATTTAGATGTGTTAACCAGCTTAGGACATGACACCTTTTGTATCAGATCACCCTATTTTTGGGTGAGCAAAAGTAAAGAAACAGATAGTCTTCAAGGAAGTATTTACTATTAGGTGACATAACGCTTGCTAGCAATAGCTGCATCAAGCACCATTGGTGTCACCAAACTGTTGCATTCTTCATTTGTGATGCTTCTGCCGCAGACTGTTTTAATTCTTGTTTGTTTCCCTGTTTTTCTTTTTCCTTCAGTCCCCTCTTCAAGAGATGAAATGCATTCTCTATTGGGTTATAGACCTGTGATTGACTTGGCCAGTCTAACACTGCCTACTTTTTCCCTTGATGAAGTCCGTTGTTGTGTCAGCAGTATGTTTCGGGTTATTGTCTTTCTGCATGATAAACTTCCACCTGCTTAATTTGGATGCATTTCACTGTAAATTGGCAGAAAAACATTTTCTGAATTCATTCTGCTGCTACCACCATTGCATCATCAAAATATATGAATCAGCTTGTTACGGAAGCAGACATGGAAGCCGAAGCCAAGACTCTGCCTTCATCATGCTCTAAAGATGAGCTTATTTGGATCATACGCAAATGCATTCTTTCTCCACGTTTTGGCCTTGCCTTCACTTTGCTAGCGATTAATTTTGGTTTTATCAGTCCATAAAACATTCTTCGAAAACTTTTGTCGCTCATCTCTGTACTTCTTTGCAAACTACAATCTGGCCTTTCCATTCTAACTGCTGATCAGTGGTTCATATTTTGTGGTATGGCCTCTCTATTTCTGCTCCTAAAGTCTTCGACGAAAGATGAATTGTGAAACCTTAACCCTAGCACCCTCGAGATTGTTGGTGATGTCACTGACTGTTGTTTGTATTTTTTCTTCACAGCTCTAACAATGTTTATGTCATCAACCGCCGTTGTTTTCCTTGACATACCTAAGTTTAAGTCTGTTTCCCAGTTTCTTTCTTTGTCTGGTCATTCCATATTGTGTTGGCTATGCCCAATTTTTGTCCACTTGCTCTGATCAATCTTCCTTATATTCTCAGCTTAGAAATGGCTTGCTTTTCTCCCATAGACAGATCTCTAATCTTCATATTGGTTTATCCTTTTTAACAAGAAATGCAATCTTTACAGGTTAAAGCAAAGGCTAAAACCATGAGTAGTCATTAAGAGCTATTTAATGTTTAAACAATGAATCTAAACGGTAACACCTGAGCAACAAGAAACACCTGTCAGTCACATGTTCTAGTAGTATTGCTCACTTGAAAAATAGGTGGGTTCAAACAAAAGGTGGCATGCCCTAAGTTGTTTAATACATCTAAATGTAAATACTGGGAAATAAAAGCTGAAATTTCGATCTCTTTTTTCATATTCATCTTTTGATCGTAAACCTAAATGTCTTCAGTGAACAACAAAAGAGAAATTGGTCTTGCAGTTCCAATAATTTTGGAGGAGACTGTATGTGTGTGAGTGTTTTTTTTGTGTGTGTGTATTTGTCAAGCAATGTTTAATTTATACAACTTTTTTTAAACAACAAGGAAGTTCTTTGTAAAGAGTTTTTACAGATATTTTTTTCATATTGTTGACATTTCTTTCCTAGTTTACTGTAAATGTTTTTATATGATTTGTTCAATACAACGTTGTTGTCGGAATAATGCCTTTTTATTGCATAGTATTTCAGATAGTATGGAGAAAGGGACTTATCAACAGTGGGTGCTCCTATTAAAATATTGCTCTCAAGTTATGAATTGAGCGCTCTGGCTGCTGATTTGGCGTTTATATACATCACGCATATAATGCGTTAAAAGATTCCCTTTATCTGCCGTGCGCACATAGTTTAGGGGTAGAATCTCTGACCGATGCCAATTCGTTCGAAGTTGGTCCCAGCTTGAAGCAATCGGATGTCTAGCCAAACTGTTGAGTTGCGATACAGAGAAACAGTGTGTCTGAGGATATATATATATATATATATATATATATATATATATATATATATATATATATATATATATATATATTATGAGATGAGGTATTATGTAAACATTCACATAATTCGGACTATTGCCCTAATCTTTGTTGCCATATTTATCACAATGTTTCGGCCGATGTACGTTTCTTAAGGACACATGGCACATTGGATAAAGACGTTGGTTAGATCCAGTGACAAGACCCAAAGATTTGTGAGTTCAATACCTGGGTAAGGCAGTGGAAAACTTGGAAAGAGGAATTAACAAGAGATAACTGATAACTGACATACATTAGACATAGCACGGGAAACTAGAACAGTCCACCCCAGCGAGCGAAATAAAGGATTCATTTCGACATTCCAACCACCTGAAGAAGGCTGGAGCATACATTGGCCGAAACGTTGTGGTAAAAATTGCAACAAAGATGAAGACAATAGCCTGAAAAATGTAAATAGTATCTATCTATCTATATATCTATCTATCTGTTGGAAGGAAATATAAAGGGAGATAACTCCAAAGTATTATAAGAGTTATCCCTCTTGCTTTGGACATCGTGACGTCAGACGTCACGTGGGGAAACACAGGGGGAGAGGATAAAAAGATGGCGGACTACACAGGGACACGTGTGGCAAACGTCTCTCCATATTTCACTAATTCTTTTGTAGAGTAGTATTAACTCAGTTTATCTAGAAATTAATAAAATGCTGTAAACCTAAAAACGTTCTTGGTAATTATTTCCAATCAACAAATGCATTGTTCGGCCCTCAGAACTCCCACAAACATAACATTATCACACTATTCCTTATCTATGTATCTATCTATTTATATATCTACCACACTCTATTCCTTATCTATCTATCTATATATCTTTCACACTCTATTCTTTATCTCTCTCTCTATCTATCTATCTAATAACGTAGCAGTCGACATATACCAATTACCTTGAACCAGTTAATCCAGGCATAAGCAATAAAAGAATGAGATTTTCTCTCTGTTAATCACATGTACTGCATTCATGTTGAGCAGTTCATGGAAAATGTAACACGTAACAAAGTTATATTTAGCCTCTTATATTTCAGCATTTCCGGCCGGTTTTATAGACACAATTTGGCAAAAGCGCTTCAATGTGGATATTGGCAGAGAGAACCACACGCACGTCTTCTATTCCTCTATTTCTTTCTCACAATCATGAAATAAAATTTTCGAGGCTTAACGACTTTCTGGCAGACAGCAAACGAAACTTGACCTGGTGACCGAGTATCTCTTCTCAAGATAGCACACCGAAACTTCACCAGGACCGCTAAGGTCAGCTACACATGCAAGGCTCTCATGACTACTGACGTTCTATAATAGTGTCTTAAATAAGAGTCAGTTTTCTATTCTTTTCTTCTGTTCACTCAGAAGTGATGACATCTTCTAGTGATAAAACAGACTGTTTTGCTTGTAAATTCTCTTCCAATTATACTCTTGACTTTTCTAGTGTGTCTTGGTCTGACTTTCCACTTAGAACTGAGTTTCTATAATGTGATATGCATATCCATGGCTTCTGCTGCTATCTCTAAACCGGATACCCACAAAGCATGTGGACTTGATGATACCCCTGCAATAGTGCTTAAGAAATGTGCTCAAAAACTGGTTGCTATTATCGCTAAACTATAAATTAAATACCTTGCTGTTTCTTGTTTTTCTGCTTGTTGGGAATTCTCTTCTGTAATTCCAGTCTTTAAGAACAGTCTGATGCTTCTAACTATCGGCCTATTAGCCTTCTGCCTCTTTTTTTTTTTTTGGCACTAGGTTTTAATCAACTCTGGGTTGCTTATGCGTCTCACATCGCAGAGTCTTCTTTCAGATAATCAATATAGCTTTAGTTTCTCTAGATTAAAAAATCTATCATATCAAGCTTTTGATATGAATGTTGAAACTTGAGTTCTTACTTTGGATATCTCGAAATCATTTGGCAAGGTTTGTTACGCCGGACTTCTTCATAATCTGAAAGGTTTAAGGTATTTCTGGGCGAATTTTCGAACTGATTCAATGAACCGCTGTCTTGAACGGTCACTCTTCTAGAATTTTTTTTTTAACATTAGTATGCAGATGTCCCCCACCCACAACTCCATACTTGGATCTACGTTATTCCCCATTCTCATCATTAGACGAATATCATTTAAATTTTATCTCGTTTATCTGTCACAAAAAGAAAGTAAAAAAGGTCAGTATGTTGCAGAAAAGTCTTCCTGCGTTTTCACACGTAACTGTCACTTTAAAAGACACCACTTATAACACATTTAGTTTTCGTCAACGTTATTTACTTGGACACAACCCTGATGATGACTTATGCAAGTCGAAAGCTTGGACACGACCATAAATGGATATTATCTACAACTGTACCAGCCAGGCTTGTGGAAGATTATTCGTCATTTAGAAAAGATTATGGTTATAACTTAATAGACACAGATTGCCTACACATACACACACACACGCACACGCACACGCACACACATATATATATATATGTATATCCAAGTAATTTCCTCAGTAATTTTATAATTTTAAACTTAATATAGATTAAATTTAAATTCTAAAATGGGTAATTTTTAATTTTTAATTTCAAATTTTATCGTATAATTCAAAATTTATTAGTTAGAATAAATTCTATTTTAGTCTAACCCCAACATTAAAGCATTAAATAATGATTATAGTCGTAGTTCGTTGTCAAGTTTTTTAATTCTCGTATACTTGTATTTTTATTGGTCATTTCAGCTTATGTAACAGCGTTTCCCTTAGCGAAGGGTGTTTGATTGATTTGAACAGTTTAAATCTCTTTATTCTGCATTCAAAATCATCACCAGAAGTGTTGAAACAAAATGGGTATTTTTGTAGTGATTTTATAACATATTTATGTTAGAATTTTTCGAATGAATAATTATATATATATATATATATATAT
>CAHIKZ030000986.1:955000-962500 GCA_903632075.3 Acanthosepion pharaonis | reverse complement strand
TAGAGAAAGTGTAAGTATGAGGAGGAGGGATGAACCCTTAACAGAGAGATTTTAGGAGATGTGGGGAGGGGAATTAAAAAGAGGAGAGAAAGAAAAGTCGACGGATGTCTAATGCATAAAGATACATTTCGTGGTGACATACACACACCATAGACAATTAGAAGTTAGGATAGGAGGTAGGGGGGAAAAGAAAGAGAAGAGGTGGGGGAAAGAGATGGGACGAAGGAAAATAAAATTGTGTTTACTTAAAGGGCCGCTTTGTAATTGAGAAAATTTGACAAATTAATATCGACTACAGGTTAGAAATCAAATATAAATATATGAAGATGAATATAACGATTGTCTAATCTAGCAAGGACCAAATATTTCTATGTTCAAAAACAGATGCTAATACACACAATAACATATACAAGTAGGTACATACACTTAGGCATGTACTCACACACACACACACACACATACGTGCACACACACACATATATATATATATATATATATATATATAAAAAAAACCCAAAAAAATATAAAAATATATTCACATATCCACACATACACATATTCATCTATATTCATATACACACACACTTCACATACATATACACATACACATGCCCCCATGCATATATTCATACATACATACACACATATATATATATACATATATATATATATATATATATATATATATATATATACATATATATATATATATATATATATATATATATATATATATATATATATACATATATACACCATACATATATATATACATATATCCACACATACCAATACACACACACACATATATACACACACACACACACATACATATACATGTATATACATATACACATATATATATATATACACATACACACACATATATATACACATAAACATACACACATATACATACACATACATATACATATATATATACATATATATATACATATATATATATACATATACTCATACATACACGTACACACACATACACACGTACATATACATATACACATATACATACATATACACACATATACATATATATATATATACACATGCAAATAATACACACCCTTACACATGTATATATACATACACACACACATACATGCATATACATATGTACACATACACACTTATACATAGACACATACATACATAAACACCTCCATACGTACATATGTATACACTTACATACATACACACATATATCCACATATACACATACATACATACACATACATACATATACATACAAATATACACACATACATACACATATATACACACATATATACACATACATACATATACACATACATACACATAAATACACACACAGATACATATTTGTACATATATATAAAAAGTTAAAATCTAAATAAGTGACGATTCAAATATTTGCGCGTGTAAAAAAAAAAAAATTCATATATATAAATCAGAATAATAGCAAAACTCAGAACAGGAAAAGGAAGGTAATATGGTTCAACCCCACCATATTGCAGACTCTCTAACATTGATATAGGAAGTTTCTTTCTGAAATTAATTGATAAACATTTCCACAGTAAGCATCCACTACGTAAAATTTTCAATAGGAAAACTCTAAAAATTAGTTTCTCATGCGTTAGAAATATGGAGAAAATCATATCTTCCCATAATTGCAGAATACTTAGAAACTGCCACGGTAATGGAACTCAATCTAGTAACCCTACCTGCAATTGTAGGAATAAAGACAATTGTCCAATCGGGGGTAAATGCAAATATGAAAATGCAGTATACGAGGCAACTATCTTTCCCGAGGGAAATATAAACGAGAAAAAAAGATACATAGGTATATCCGCCGGTGATTGGAAGCAGCGTCTATACAACCATAGACGCTCATTTAGATATAGATGCCTCAGTAGACAGACTTCCTTATCCAAACACTACTGGGAACTGGTGGATAAGGGATTAAACCCAATTTTGAAATGGAGATTCCTATCTAGAGCCAGAACACCTAATAACTTCCGCGATCGGTGTGATCTATGCATGGCGGAAAAAACTTCATTATCAAAGATAAGAATCGAGATGAGCTGTTGAATCTTCGGAATGAGATATTCTCTAAATGTAGACATAAGAAACGTTTCAAAACATGAACACCGTTTTGTAACATGTTGTCACTTATGTCCATCTTAGTCCTATAACATCGGGCATGACATTTTAATTGTATGACCTAATGTTTATCTCTAAATGTATCATTGTGTACGTTTATGTGATGCGCTATGTATTTATATATGTATATATATTTCTGTATGTGTATGCATGTATGTATATGTATATGTATGTATATGTATATGTATATATATATATATATGAAATTTTTTTTTTTACACGCGCAAATATTTGAATCGTCACTTATTTAGATTTTAACTTTTTATATATATGTACATATATGTATCTATGTGTGTATTTATGTGTATGTATGTGCATTTACAGAGCATTTACTTAAATACTTGTATCTATAAAAAGAACGTTAAACATAAAAATGTCTTTAAAAAATAAATTGTCGGACTTTGTCCATTTCTTAATATATGACGTCATTTGTTTACATGTGATACGCCAGAGCAGTTATGAATGTACGAGATTCATGGAAGATTGAAGTTTATAAGCAGTAAATTCGATCTTGCCTACCGAACGCTTCTTTGTTGCCGATCGGCAAGGCACGTCAGCGTAAATGACGGTTCCGTATAGGATGCAGGTTCGAATCCTGTCAAAGAACGAATATTTTCTATGAAAATTTCTCGGACATTCAGGCCGGTAAATGTTATTTAATACTGTTTATTATAAACAGAGCATTTACTTAAATACTTGTATCTATAAAAAAGAACGTTAAACATAAAAATGTCTTTAATATATATATATTTTTTTTTTTTTATTAAGAGCTGAAAGTATAAATTCTGTCATGAGTACTAGCACAATTCTTTACACGGTGGCGACCTGTAGAATAAGATAACAGGTCGTGGGGGTGGCTGTCGGAGCTGATATGAGGAATAAGAACCCCGAAATCAGCGATGAAGACGGCTTTCATCACTGATGACCACCTTTAAGCATTCGAATGTATTTTGCGATATCTATTTCTGTTTTTAACAATGACGACTGGGTACAGACCAGATGGCGACCGGGGAAGAGAACTGGTGACAACTGGAGAGACAGATGACATTTCGGAAAGACGAGTAAAAGGGGCAGGCAGGGTTAGCTACCTCAAATGCAAGCTTCTTTAGAAGCAACCCTACAATGTGCTACGAGTACTCAAAGTTGAATATACCCCCGAGAGATCCCGAGAGAGGGGTGGAAGTGATCTCTATCAGGACTGATTCTTTGACAACGAACGGATACGCCCAACCATACTCGAAAGAATGCATTTGTGGAAAGTTGTGCAAAAACCAACGAGGCCTAAGAATCCACCAAGGCCGGTTGAAATGCCAAGAGATGGGTGGGGGGCTTGAGCAACGTACCGGTACAAGCCCTGGTAAGACGAAGGAGAGGAAGGACCAGGAGTCGCACCACAGAGTCCAATCCCTCCAAGCTCAGGTTTCCTCTCCCCTAGGCATGGAGTCGAGGAGAAGAATTAGATGGCCACCTGCTTACAACAAAAAGGCCTGGCAGAATTTTGATAACGACATTTGAGACCTATTGCAACTAGCCATCCAAGAAAGCGCCCAAAATCAGTTAATATACATGGCCGCAATAATAACCAGTATGGGATCTGAAAGATTTGGCTATGTCGAATCTAAACAGATAGCAAAGCCAAACACCACCACTAACCGAAGAGAAAAGATTAATTAAAGAGCTCAGAAAGGAGCTAAGATCCCTTAAAAAAGCTTCCAGGAAAGCGAACATTGAGGATCGCCAGCCTCTGGAGGAACTTCGTACAATACTGAGGGAGAAGCTGAAGAATACCCGACGAGCCGAGTGGCACAGAAGAAAGGGAAAGGAAAGAACTAGAAAGCGAGCAAGCTTCTTGTCTAACCCATTCGGTTTTGCAAAGAAGTTATTAGGAGAGAATCGGAACGGACAACTAGAGGCATCTGCAGAAGAAATTAATACTTTTCTCAGGGAATCCATGAAAGATCCATTAAAGGAACATGACCTTTATAATAACGATAGTCTCATAATACAAAAACCGCCAGTAAGTCTATTTGATATAAGCATGTCCACCTGGAAAGAAATCCAAGAAGTGGTTCGAGCATCAAGATCTGCTTCAGCACCAGGGCCGAGCGGAGTGCCGTACACAGTCTATAAAAGATGTGGAGGGATTCTCCGGAAATTATGGAAATTAATAAGGATCATTTGGAGGAAAGGCAAGGTAGTCGAACAATGGAGACGCGCAGAAGCGGTATGGATTCCCAAGGAAAAGAAGTCCACAACACTGGACCAATTTAGAGTGATATCCCTCTTGAACACTGAAGGTAAGATCTTTTTCGGTGTATTATCAAGACGTATTACTAAATACGTATTGGCGAACAATTACATCGATAAATCTGTCCAGAAAGGTGGTATCCCAGGAATGTCAGGGTGCCTGGAACACACAGGCGTACTTACGCAGTTGATAAGAGATGCGAGAGAAAAGAAAAGCGATCTGACAGTACTGTGGTTAGACCTCGCCAATGCGTATGGTTCCATGCCTCATAAGCTCGTGGAAGAAGCTCTAAAAAGGCATCACGTCCCCTCTTCAATTAGCGGTCTAATTTCAGACTATTATAACAACTTTCAGCTTAGAGTATCGGCAAGAATAGTATCGGAATTTCACACCCTGGAGAAAGGCATTATCACGGGGTGCACGCTGTCCGCAGTACTGTTCTTCATGGCTATGAATATGCTGGTCAAAGCATCTGAAGTAGATTGTAGAGGCCCCCTCTCTAAATTAGGAATTCGCCAGCCCCCTATTAGAGCATACATGGACGATCTAACCGTAACATGCACATCCATTACAGGAGGAAGATGGCTCTTGAAGGGCTTAGAGAAAAACATTACATGGGCCAGAAGGACTTTTAAGCCAGCTAAGTCCCGATCACTAGTCATTAAAAAAGAAAAAATAACGGAGAAATATCATTTTAAAATATCCGGTGTAACTATCCCAACCCTAAACGAAAAACCTGTTAAGAGCCTGGGTAAGTTTTTCGACGGCAGTCTAAGAGACACTGTGGCTATTGAACAGACAATTAAAGACCTTACACAGTGGCTCAGTAAGATTGATAAATCAGGCTTACCAGGTCGATTTAAAGCCTGGTTATTCCAGCACGCCATTTTACCCAGAATATTATGGCCACTTTTGATGTACGAATTCCCAATGACCAGTGTAGAATAACTAGGCGCCTGAGAAGATGGTTGGGAGTTCCGAAGTGTCTGTGCACAGCAGCACTCTACGGCAGGAGTAATGCTCTTCAGCTTCCTTTCACTAGTCTTGTAGAGGAATTTAAAGTCACAAGAGTAAGAGAACAGCTGCAATATAAAGAATCAAAAGACCCAAAAGAGGTTGCAGCATGTATTCAATCTCGAACGGGGAGAAAATGGCGTGCAGAAAAGGGGTTGGAGATAGCAGAGGATAGACTACGGCATAAAGTAACTCTTAGCACTATCGCTAAAGGTAGAGCGGATCTCGGTTATTTTCTTTGCCCCCAAATAAGCAAAGCCAAAGGAAAAGAAAGACGCCAACTAATCCAAGAGTAGGTGCGAGCCAGGATTGAAGAAACGAGATACTTCAAGATGGTGGGACTTAGTTCACAGGGAGCATGGACAAAATGGCAGGGTGTCGAACAGAAAAAGATCAGCTGGTCAGACTACTGGCGGTCAAACTTTGGTGAAATAAGTTTCCTAATAAAATCGGTATACGATGTGCTACCTAGCCCATCCAACTTATATTTATGGGGCAAAAGCGATACCCCAAATTGCCAATTATGCGGGAAACGCGCTTCACTGCAACGTATCCTAAGCAGCTGCGCTAAAGCCTTGAGTGACGGTAGATACCGTTGGTGCCACGACCAAGTCCTAAAGGCAATAGCACATAAAGTCAGGGAAGCAGTGAGAACTTCTAAATACAAACCGAATAAAAAGTTCATATTAATTCCCTTCGTTTAAGAGGGAACAAAGAAGGAAAAAAAGCAAACGATCCCCAAAACAAACTTGTTATCGTCAACAAATGATTGGCATTTGGATACAGAGCTGAAGACGCAACTAAAGTTCCACAGACATATAGCGGAAACATCACTCAGACCAGACTTGATTATCTATTCCAACTCCACTAAACACTGTATAATATGGGAGCTCACAGTCCCCTGGGAAGAACATCTGACATTAGCAAACGAAAGGAAACAATCAAAATATCAAGAATTGATCGAAAAGTGTCAACAAAATTCCTGGAAGGTCACATATGACTCTGTGGAAGTAGGATGCCGTGGCTTTGCAGGACAGCCATTATGCAAAGCTTTTAAGAAAATAGGGATTGTGGGATCAGCTAAAGCCAAAGCCGTTAAGAAAATTTCAAATGAAGCTCTGACGGCTTCTAAATGGATATGGCTTAAAGGATCCAAGCAGTGGGGGAATAATTCACTGGAAAACAATCCCTAAAAAGCTAGAGACAAAATCACCCCTCAGTATTGAAAAATTTATCTGGATTTACATTGCTTTTCGAATAAATAGGTTCATCGTAGGTTTTATTAGTTAAACTTAATTCACAAACTCTCGATAATTTTTCATAAAACATAAAATATTGTAACTTAACATCCGATATTGTTCAGGTACAGGAAATTATCATAATTTAGAATTTTTCCCGTTCATACGATAATGTTATGATATTTAATGTAACATAATTTAAAATCAATCTACACAATTTAACATTAATAGAATCCATTTATACCATACGCTACAATATCGTCGACTTATTTTAAACGTTATAATTTAGAATTAATTTGTTTTTTTCTTTGTTTTGATAATATATTGTAACTTTAATAATATAAAAATCTAGCCCTCGTCGATTTATTTTAAATTAATAATATAGAACTCACCCGTTTTCATACGATAGTAGTATTATATAAATTGTAAATTTATTTCAAATCAATATTTCATCCGTCCCTATACAGTTCAAGTTAATATTCCATCCGTCCCTCCCGGTATCATTGATATATTTTAACTGTAAATACGTAAAATCAATCCAGTCCATACGATATATAAAATTTTAACAAGTTAAAACCTAACCACCCCAAATATATAGGTCAATGTTTTTTTTTTTTTTTTTTTTTTTTTTGATTGAGTAGTATAAGTTAGTTTTGGAGGAAAAGATTACATTTTTAATTGGTGCGAAGCAAGCAATTTATATAATTCAGTTTGGAAGGAGGAGGGGGAAGGGGGAAATACCCCCCCTTTTAGTGAACAGCTAAATGTATCGTTAAAATATTTTTAATTGGACAGAGCAAGTAATTTTGGACGCTTCCGTTGTTTTTTTTTTTGTTG
>CAHIKZ030000986.1:950000-952500 GCA_903632075.3 Acanthosepion pharaonis | reverse complement strand
TTTTAACAATTACCGTAATTCCCCATGTATAATACGCCTTCATACATAATACGCACACCTAAGATTGTGTTGAAAGTGTGGGAAAATATTTCTATTCACGCATAACACGCACCCCTTGTTTGGTAATCAAACCCTATAAATTGTACCTCTCCAATTTCATTACGGCCAGCGTTTCCTACTCTTATTTTAAAAAAATAGTTTTAAAAATAGAATAATATTATTCTAATTTACTTGATAATTGTTATTTTATTTTACGGCAATTTTTTAAAGATTTTTTGTAGCTGTGTATAATACGCATTTTTGATTTTGCTTCTTTTGTTTATAGAAAAATGCGTATTATACATGAGGAATTAAGGTATATATCGCCAAATTCTCTTCCTCATTTCAAAATCACCTAATTCTCTTCCTCTGACACATTTTAATTCCTTCACGAATTTGATGATCCACAGCTACCTTTTCTTTTAATATCTGTAAAATATTTATGATTTATTGTTCATTTGAAAATCACTTAAGCTGAAGGCAACAAAAATAAATTGTATATACTTTTACATCTATTATCAGTGGGAACATAAAAAAAATAAGTGAATTTAATTTGATAGCATTTATTAAGCGATTTCGTTTGAAGCAATGAGTGATCAGTTCTTGACTTCATTGCAAGACGAAAGTTAATGTTTATTTGAAATCTATGAGCCTAATTGAAGAGTTGAGTTAATTAAAGAACAACAATAGAAAATTGATCCATACTTTTTTCTATTACGGAAATAATCATGAGGCTGTTTCAATTTATAATTTATTATTTTCATTGAGTTTGTATTAAAGTTGAAATGCCATAGAAATGATAAATTCTGTCCCACCTGTCACATTACCATGGTAAAAAAAAAGAAACAAAGAAATTTTCAATTAAGTTGAAACCGTCCAGTAAAAAGAACCGTATAATGACTGATTTTATGTTTTTTTAATTCGCAGGTTTATCTTCGGACAAGTTTCTGATGATTGTTCACAGAACAATACTGCGTTTGAAAATCATAATTATGCAGACAGATGATATGAGGAAGTCACAAAAAGTAAATTTTATATTTTGTTAAAAATTATTTTACTCTGTTCCTTTCGAAAATCAACCAAATTAATGGATATAGAATCAGAAAGAGCATGTTGCGTCAGTATTTTTACAATATAACCACTTCAAGTCAATAGTTCCATATCCTTCATGTCCTCAAAATTTTCCTTTTCTACTTTCTCCTCTAAATTCATGCCAGACACTTCATACAGTAAACCTCTACTTGAGAGGCTCATAAGCCTTGTACTGGGTGAACATTGATAAAACCTCTAAATAATGGAGTTGCGTTTAAAATTCCAAGTGTTACTTGGGTTGGAACCCTTACCTCTAGTTTTAAAACGGGCAATACAAATATCCTAGCCTCAATTCAAAATTGTAACCTTTTCTAATGAAACACATACATAAACACGTAACTTACATTAAGATGTTTCGCTTTTTTTTACTGAAAAGTTCTGGCCGAGTGGTTAGAACGTTCTCATTCTAACCATGAGAGCCGGGTTCGAATCTCACCATGGTCGATTTTTCAGGAAAGAGACTTCCTGATGTTAGCAGTCTGGAGGGGTCGGTCTCATCCTGCGGCCCCTTTTGAAATTGCCTGAAAACAATACCACGGGGTGACCCAAGCCTTGAGAGTGAAACTGGGGGCCGTCGATAGCTGTGCTAGCACGAAGTCACAAGTCATCGTGGCCGAGGGCTTGAGCATTCTGGGCTTGTCCAAATTGTTGATCTCGCTAGATAACACGCTCTTTCCCAGAAACTGTAACTAAGGTCTGATCAGCATAGTTGCAGTATAAAATACAGGTGGGCCAGGTGGGTGTTGAATAAACACTGATGCGTCTAAGCAAGGCGTCTGCTAGTAGATACGAGTGGCCAGCTATACTGGGAAGTTCTCGGTTTTACCGACACTCTCAATATATATATATATATATATATATATATATATATATATATATATATATATATATATATATAGTTTTGATAAAATATAGTTTTAAAGCATACTTTATTTCGTGGTTGACGTGTTCAATGTCAGGGATAAAGCGTATGTAAATACAAGCAGTGTGGACATTAAAGTCAATATCCAGTGGCGATCGTCTGTTTCATATGCCAGTCGCCTCTAGGTGCTAAATCCAATTTCCAGTTTTATATTATTATATATAATGTACATTTACATATATATATATATATATATATATATATATGTAAATGTGATGGATTATTGGTAGCTCTAACGGTTAATATGTGGGTGTTAACGGTTACTTTTTGAATTATTCTATTGAGTGGATATAATTGTTGATCCGAATGCACTTTTGTGGTTATTTGATAGTGTTGTTTGTTAACATTATTATTAAGTGCTTTTATTTTGTATTTGATTGCTATTATTACGTCTACTTGTGTTTATGAGTTCATTCGTAGGTTGTTAATTTTCTTATTTAATAATTT
>CAHIKZ030000986.1:935000-942500 GCA_903632075.3 Acanthosepion pharaonis | reverse complement strand
GACGTTAAATCATTCTATCGTTGTTTCTTTCTTTTACTGAAACCAAGTAGCAACTCTGATATTTGTTTTGTCTTTCCACGCGATCAAAATGGAATAGTCCATTATTTATTGGGTATTGGTAGGACGTAACTGTCTTGCTAACTAACGAAGGGAGGGATAAGCACAGTTATTATATCATATTTACTATGAAAAAGACTGCACACGGATAGAGTTTGAATTAAACAATTTTACAAATAGAAATAAGACAGTATTCTCGCTGGAACTATTAAACCTATACACCCCTGTGAAAATTAATTGAAATATCCGCTTTAGTTTTCTTTTCTTTTACCATACGGTCAGTTTTAGATCCACTGGAGTGACAGTGTGTAATCGATTTCTATTTTTTTTTCTCAGATAAGGTCATTTGCAATTGTGTGCAGTAATATGAATCTATTTTCGGGTTGTATAATGGAATTTGTTTGTCCTTGAAAAATATTGCTTCATCCGCGATTGCATCAGATTTTCATCACGACCAAACACTATTGTCTCTACTGTCGATTAGTTGTCCTACGGCCATTGTCTGCGATGGACGCTACTCCAAGGAAGCGTAAAAAAATTGTAACGCTATACGAACACACTGGCAAGTCTTACCAGTGAGCAAATCAAAGAATCTGTGGTCAATCTGCAATTAACGACTTCGTAGAAGGGACATACGAAGTACTAACATGTGCACTTTGTTTTGTTTCAATTAACTTGTACAAGGGTGTAGATGATCATGACCCTCCACGTTTTCCTGTATAATTAATTTGCACAAGGGTGTATGAATTATTCGTTTTGTTTCAATTAATTTGCACAGGGGTGTACATCAAGACAATCCAATGAAAAATAGGAGTTCTGCCAGGGTGTATTCTTGGTGGAGAAAATCTTAACGATATAAGAAATACGGATGACACTGTGTTTCTGACAGTCACAGAACATTGAAGGAACCTCTTTGACAAGGTAATAAAGAAGAGGCTAAACATCAACTGTAAGAAGATAGAACATATGATCATTAGCAAGATGGATAGACTAAAATGTGAGTTATGAAATGGAGGTGTCAAAATTAAGAAAATGCATAAATGTAACTACCTAGGAACTATTATTTATTTATATTATTCCAATTGATTCCTTGGGGAACATAGGAACGCAACAACACCCCTCTCTAGCAGACACGATTCTGGGTGATCCTCTTCAGTTCTGCCTTCGTCGTGCCCACTGCCTTCACCTCTGCGTCAACACTTCTTCACCAAGTCTGTTTTGGTTGACACATTTTTCGCTTCCCTTGTGGATTCCAGTCAAGGGCCTGCCTGGTGACACTAAAAACAGGCTTGTGGAGTGTGTGGCCGATACATCTTCATTTCTATTTCTTGATGTCAATCTCGTTTGGGGCTTGTCTGGTCCTGTCCCACAGTTGGACGTTGAAGATAGCTTCCGCCCACCTGATATTGACGATGTTTCTGAGACATCGTTTGGTACAGGTCTGAAGTTTGTGGGTGTTGGTCTTGGTTACTCGTCAGGTTTCTGAGCAGTAAAGTAGGACCCACTTGACATTGGTGTTTGAGATCCGGGTGTTGTCAAGTACGAGGGCTGTTAATCTCCAGTTTGAGAGTAGAGTGTCGAAAGCATGTCAGGCTTTGTTGAGTCGGCACTTGATGTCTTCGTCTCCCACCACACATATTTACTGATGAAGCTTCCCAGGTAGAAAATCATCGACTTTCTTGATGTCTTCTTGGTCGCACAGGGTCGGAGAGCTATTAGAGTAGACATTAAATGTGACACCGAAATCCAAAGGTGTAATAGAATAGTGAAAGATAGCCTCAAAAAGTTTTTAAAAAGTATTAAGAAATAAAAAATTCCGTTAGAAATCAACAAAAGTTTGATTTACGGCTATGTAATATCAGTCTTTCTATATGGTATGGGTCTGACTGCTGGGCACTTTCCTCAATGATAAAAAAGATGTCTGAAGCGATAAACATGTGGTTCGAGATGTGGATGGTGAGAATATCATGGACTGAACATGTAAGCAACGAGGAAGTTGTAAAAAGAAAGACGTGAAAGCTTAAGATTACAAAGAGAGAGTTGAAATTTCTGGGGCACATAATGAGGAAAGGGGGCTTGGAGAATTTGTCCCTCAGAAGACATATTTTAGGCAAGAGGGACACAGAGAAATAGCGAGTAAAGTACCTTATGAACTTGTATAAATGGATGGCAGAACAAGGCCTATAGGCGATAGCAAGGAGACAAATATTGATTATTGATACAAAGGATTGATAGTTATGGAGAGTCATGATCGCCCATGACACATAAAAGAAAAATAATTTACGAATCAGCATGATAATCCATAAAGGAGAGAAAGAGATATACTATCTCAGCATATCGCATGTTGCTGACATGCGTGTAGACATTGTGCAGAGGCTAGAACGTAGATGGGTTCGCTTTTTCCTGCTCTCAAAGAATTTATATTGGTTTTGGCGAGCTGAATATATTTAGCTGTTGGAAAAATCATCCATGGTTATTTTTCGATTTTTGTATTCTCCGCATTATAATAAAGAAACTGAATTTATTTTTTTAGCATTTCACCCCAAGTAAAGCTGGGGCGTCAATAGCACGCAAAGGGTTACAGAGAGTGAGAGCAAGAGTAACGAACAACACACATATTTTACATAGGTAAAGCCCTTCGTAATGTGTGGGCCGTATTAGTGTGAATATTCTTCTTCTTCTTCTTCTTCTTCTTCTTCTTATTATTATTATTATTATTATTATTATTATTTAAGCCTCTTTGTCTTGCGAGCTGACTCCAAGTTTCAACCTGAAACCTCAAGAGACTGCAAGGCAACAGATTATGATGGTTGGTACGATTGGCTGGATATGTAGCAGACATTCACACTATCATCTGACTTAATTGTATGATGTATGACTGTATGTATTAGTTTAGATTTTCAGTAAAATGTGTAAAAATGTAGAGATAAATTGATGTACAGTTAAAATTTGTCTTCTTCTATGTGCCCTGTACATTAAGTAGGTTGGCGATCATGGCACTCCACAATTTCATGTCCTTTGTAGATCTTAGTAAATGTTGTCTTTACTATTTCTCCCCTACCCTGTTCTACCACCCAAGCACGCTAGGTAGGTTACGCTTTTTTTCCTCTGTCCCTCTTACCCCTAATCTCTCCTGTGAGTGTCAAATTTTTCAAGACATGTTTCCTCGTGATGCGTTTCTTTTTTATATTAGACTAAAATAGAGCCTGAAAAACTAGAATTCTATCGAGGTATTGTTATATAACGTACCTATAAACACTAATGGGTATGTCCGAATCCTCATAAATACGTTGGACTATATTGTAAGTGGGGATAATATGCTAAGAGCTTCAACATTAGCAGTGGTTTACCTACTTCACGCCGCTGGCGAGTAATGTATTTTGTTGGTGCTATAAAGATTACCATTTCCATTTCCAACCTCCGTTTTGATTATTCCTCATTCACTAACCCTTTCTAGGTTAAACAGTTATAAAATTCTATAAACTCACAGAAGAATCTTCCAAATATTAAGGAGTTTCGGGTTCTGTGAATATATAAGAATGATCATGTAAATTGCAATAGAGACTAGGAATTTCAAAATCTATTCATTCAGATTAGCATCTAGTTTAGTAAATGGCGTGTTTTTTTAATTGGACTGTAAATATGTGTCCGTAAGATCTGTTTCGTCTGTTAGGTATACATCTTCATGAAAATGATTTTCAATCGCTAAATTTTGCCTAAACTTTAAAATGAAAATGGAAAATAGGAAACTTCGATTTTCCTAAGATCATTATCTGAATAGAAAACTCAGCAAAAATCATAATGATCAACGAAAAGCATATTTTAATTGATCATGATCTTAAAAGATATCCAGTTTCTTTTTTTAAAGACTTGTTATCTTAACTGATTCCATTGATAAACGAATTACCAATTAGATTCGACAACTGATGTTATATTTGAGGAAACTTCTTTTCTTTCGTAGATCTGATGATATAGAATGGCGGTATAATTAGACTAGTCGGTTTAATTAACCTCTTCGAAACAGTATCGAAGTAGAATAAAGATCGGAAAGATTGGGAAAGAGATTTTATTGCCTTGATGAGCAAATTTTGATTCCAGCTTCGAGAATATTCGGTTTCATCGTTCCTATTATTTCGTCAGCGTAGGAATGTTTTGTAGTTGCAATAATAATATTAGCCGGTTCCTTATAAGGAAACATCCGGCATTCATTGACCTTGCAACCAATGCTAATATCAGATGAAATTTATAAAATCTTTCTGTTAAAAGAATTTTCAAGAAATTAGGTTTCTCAAGTCTAATGACTCTTATGGCTCTTCCCGATATTAATGGGGGTTTCCTTCCTAACTTTTTGTTTGAAGTAGTGTGGAAAGTTAACATCTTGATTAGATCGTTATTGTCTCTTCGTGTTACAAGTGATATTTGTTTTAGTTATTGCAGTTGTTAAAAATTCTTAAAAGAAAAAAAGAACAGAATGATAAAAGGAAAAAAAGGAAAGAAAAAGTATAGAATAGATAAAACGACATTAAATAAAGACAAAAAAGAATAGCTAAAAAAAAGAAAACGGAAAATAAAAAAAAAACAAACAGAAAAGATAAAACGAAAAGAAAACGGAAGATAGAAAGAAAACAAAACCTAAAGAGAAAAGAAAAAGAAAAAGAAATGAAAAAGACAAAACTAATACAAAAGAGAAAAGATAAGAAAAACAGAAAAGAAATAGAGGAGAAAGGGAAAAGAAAATGGAGAGTGGAGAGGGAATGAAAAATGAGAACAATGAAAACTGAAGAAAGGAAAAAAGGAAAAAGAAGGAGAAAAAAGAAAAAGAAAGAAAAGAAAAATAGAAAAGTAAAGAAAAATATATTGAAAAATTAAGAAATGAAAATAAGTTATAAAGGAAAAAAAGAAATAAGGGCGAAACGAAACGAAAAGGAAATATGAAAAAAAATGAATGAGAAAAAAAGAAGAAAGAAACAAAGAAAAAGAAAAGGAGAAAAGTAAGCAAAATGAAAAAAAAGAAAATGAAATAAGTCAAAGAATTCTAAAGAAAACAAATGAAAACATTTGGCGAAAAATTAAGATTTTCTTCCGAAGTGGAACTATTTTTACTCATGAAACGTTAACGAAGTGATCAAAGACTGCGTAAGAATTTCAATGAAAAGTAATGAGAGCTAAAACGGTCGCCAAGTTGAAAGCAACTTAAAAGACATTTTTGCGCATGCGCAAATTGGAAATAACTTGCAAAACAATAACAGTGACATTTTTTCTTTTTTTCGTAAAAGCAATCACATTCCATATCAAATGCCTGGTAAGTAGTTTCTTTCAGTAAAAACATACAGGGAGGATTAGTTTTTAAAATAAAAATGAGAGAAAAAAAGCACAAAACAAGATTCTTTTCAATAGATTCTACACATATGACTATAATGGTCTCTTCCAAAGATCAAAAAAATGAACAAAATAAATAAATAAATAAATAATAATAATAATAATAATAATAATAATAATAATAATAATAATAATAAAGATAATATAATAAAATGAAAACATAAAAGTAAAAAGAAATAAAAAAAATTAGCATATATATGATGTTTTCGAGACTATGAATATTTTCTTGTGTAAAACGAGTTATTGTTGCTCAGATCTGGCAACTGTTGTAATTGAACAGCGAGCAAAAGACAGAAAGAAATGTTATTGATATCTGTGTTGAGATAGTTTTGAAGTAAAGGAAATGCCATATGAAACGGAAGAAGACCTAAAAATTCCTGCGCTGAAATATGATCAACACAACAAAATTAATGATAAGAATTCGAATAGATAATCACGAATGCATTTCATAGATAGAATCACGAATGCATCATAGATAGAATTCATAGATAATCACGAATGCAATTCACTTTTGGTAATGGTTAACGAGCTAGTCTAGCATTATTAATCCTGTGGTTCTACAGAAGGATGCTTAGGATACCAATGACGAACATATGAGCTATGACGATATTTTAGAGAAAATGAAAACAAAGAGGAAACTTACATACTTATTGTCGGGAAAAGACAGTTGAAAATACTGGGGCACATAATGAGGAAAGAGGGCTTGGAAAATCTGATACTCACAGGACGGATTGAGAGCAACATGGACAGAGGGAAGCAAAGCATAATGTACTCAACGAGCTTAAGTGAATAGATAGCGAAACAGGGTTTAGGAGAAATCACAAAAAGACAAAATTTATTAAGGTCTACAATGGACAGGAAATTGTGGAGAGCCATGATCGCCTACGCTCTGAAGAGACAGGGCACATAAAGAAGAAGTTATTTCAATTCTCAGATACTCCATATTTGTGTCATTGTTTCAAATTAAACAGAGCTCAGTAAATATTTCTAAAATAATGATATTAATCAGGATTTTAATAAACATAGGATGGTCGTGGAAAACGCAAAGATCAGAACAAAAGTTACTAGAATACTAGACTTAACATTTCGTGGAATAATCACAATAATTCATATCATTCATTCTATCACTGAAGGACGTATCTGATTCCTTCTGCCATACTTCATCTTTACAAGAGTCAGTTTCGAACGAAAATCGTGTATTGATACAATATCTGGTTTGGTTTGGTTTGTTTTATGGCATATCAAAGTCAATCGATGCCAACAAATGCCAACAAGATTTTTATTGCTGGTAATATTTTTTTTCAAAAATATATTGTTGCTAATATTTAAAAAAAATTATTGCTGGTAAAAATCCACCCACCCCACCAAAGTATTACTGGTATTAAAACCTATTTTTATACTTTCATAAGTGTTTTGACCTTTTTAGGGATTAAATATTTGTGCAGAGCTGGGACTTTGACAGGTTCGACCAACCCGGGTCAGGGTGAACCTTGGTACACCAGAAATTAAGATGTGGTTCCATGCTCCTCAAAACCTTCTAATCAAAGGCCTTGTAGTTTATCGTTATGCCCAGGACGGTACAATATCTTGGCTGGAGCTGCAGAATCTTCACTTTCCATCCGGTCTTGTTTTCCATTATGCAGCCTCTTACAACGTTACAAGCCAGAGGCTAGTTTGTTGCTATTGCTATGGCAAATGTTCTGAAACACCATATTCTTCAGTTCTCCTAGTTCTACCATTCACAGAGAGGAAACGACTATTTTGAACAAAAGGGTAATAAAAAAATATTTCAAATATAAGGTTAGGAAAGAAAACGCCATCAATAGCAACTACTGAACTTGAAAAATCTATTTTACTAAAATATTTCTTTTTAAGAGAAAATTTTATTCATTTCATAGAAAGTAATAATTCTTACTCGGTCAATGAATGCTAAATCTCCTCGTGTATAGAAACGGCTATATATATATATATATATATATATATATATATATATATATATATATATATATATATATATATATATATAGAGATTAGTCGCTCTCTCTCTCTCTCTCTCTGTATATA